>JALLLS010000057.1:0-236536 GCA_025094145.1 Spinellus fusiger | reverse complement strand
TGTTTGTTGTATGCTGATGATGTGGCTCTTATGGGCTGCCCAGAAGATATACATCAAATGCTGGCACTTGCCAAAACTCACTCAACCCTCCTTGGTTACAAATGGAGTCCCTCCAAATGTGAAGTACTCAATGCCCCAGCCAATGTGCCATTTTACCTCTATGGCAACAAGCCTCTAACCTGTGATACTTTCAAGTACCTTGGTATCCCCTTTTCACATCAAGGTCTTAACCAAGATGCACTTTTCTCACACTCACAAGTCAAGGCAATTGCAGTAATGCAAAAGCTGAGAGGAATGGGTGTAAACATGTATGGCTTTGGGATTACAGCAGCCCTAAGAGTGTATACTGTTTTTGTTTGGCCTATTCTTGAGTATGAGTTGGCTATTTGTAATGTCAATAGACTAGGCATCCACCCACTACAAATCTGTCAGTCTGCTTGTCTGAGACTTTGTCTTGCTAGATCTGCTACTGCTAGGTTTGGAACGATCCAGGTTGCCCAATTAGCTGCCCTCCCTAACATATACTCTTGTTTTATTTATCTGTAAGCCAAATTTGTTGAGCACGCAGCTACCCTTCCTGAAGACACCCTCCTCTGGTGCCTTGTCCCACAGCTTGAAGCACCCCAGAGTAAAGCCAGATGGATTAAGCTACGTGGTAATGTACTCTGACAAAATGCTCAAAGAATAGGATGGGCTCACAACCCTCCTAAGTATCTATTGAAAGTAGCTTATCTTGAACGTCCAAAGTGAAATTACTAGTCTAGTACATGGCAAGAATCCGCTGGTGACAGTAGCCCATGGACTATGTAGACCCGTTTGGGATCCAATTCTTCTACTACCATGTACATGCAAAGAAAGACATCGTCTACTAAAATGGAGGATTGCTTGGTTACCACCAACACCTTCAATTCCTTGCCAATGTGTCCACCCATCTGCTAACAGGGATCACTTTCTCACGTGCACATTCGTTGACCATGAATGCTCCACATTCTTGTTCTTCCTAGTTCCTGCACCACCACATGACATTTATTCAATTGACTATTGTCTAAATCTTCTGCCACACACAGTTAAGTCTTTTGTTAAATGGCAAGATCTTTGGCCCATTATGTTGACACTGCTGCAAGCCATTGATCGAGCCACGTCTAATTGAGACTTTAAGGTAGAGCCATCAGCTGGTAGCTTGCTCATTGAAGCTGCTGATGAGTGTGTTGAGCGGGAACACCAATGCTACCATAGAGTACAGAGACTCCTTCAGCAACAGATGCTGTATCCTCACTTTCCTCTTATCTCACCTCTACCACTCATTCCTAACCTGTTTAGCAAAGCCAGAAGCTACTAGTGTAGTTGCTATATATATTCTCAGGATTGTCCGAGTTGCTCCAAGTATCTCTTGTTGAATTTTGAATCACCACAGGATGACGGTTATCTTTTTGGTGTCCTGGTTTCCTTGCTGACTTTATGGCCTTTTGGATGTCTATTCATAATTCTCATTTTACCATCATTTCCACTCATTTTCATTATTTCCCCATTCATTTGCATTATTATTTTTCACTGTTATATTTGAAGTGTTTATATGTTTATTCTTATCTTTCCAAAAGTTCTCATAGAGTGGCTGATATGCCCAATGCACGAATAGCAAACCACACCCAAAAAATAAAAAAAATACTTTGAACTGTAGTTTGGTCTCTCAAATAGGAGCAATTGGACTCCGGATGCAGGAATTGGAAGCATAAGTCAAGGTCAAAGATGATCTTATTACATCTCTCTAAGCTTAGATCAATGCCAAGAGTGCAGAAAATGCACCCAAATCACCTCCCGCCCCTACTCCCGCCCTTATCCCAACAGTAAAACCCACAGCTGCCATAGAAAAGACTGCTGTCACTTATGCCAACATGGCTAAAAAGAACTCCTCCCCACCAAAGAAGACAGCAAAGGCCAGAGCAGTGCTTAGAGCACAAACAGTTCGGGCCTTACAAGAGCCTACTGGGCCCTCGGTATACGACTTTGTATACTTGCCCTGTCGCCGCTGCCTCAAGTACGGCCAGATCCGCAAGATGTTGGGATCACTGAAGATCCAACAGTCACGAATCATAGACATCCACTTCCCTGCAAGGGGCACAATTGCACTGCTTGTACATGGTAGCTTCAAGCAAGAACTCGAGAAAAAACTTGAGAAATCAAAGATCAAGCCACAGGCAAGCTTTGATCCAGTAGCTGCAACGGTGATTGCAGACCCTAAGCTCCAGCAGGAGTCAGATAGCACCAAGGCTGCAATGGCCCAAAAACTCTTTGAGCAACGAGTGTCCAACACTTATCTTCGTGCCCCCACTCATTCAGGGTACAGCATTGCTCGCGACTTTGGCTCAAGCATTGCCACACCCCGTCTATCCATTATTGCCTTTGAGAAACTCCTGGCAGACCTCAAGGCCAAGGCCACAGTCACCAGTCCTCCCTCCACCCTTGAAAAAGAACTCCTCCAGGCATTTGGGTCTGACTCAGGCATGGAAGGAGTCGAGGAGACAATCAACATACCTAGCAAAACTTATAAATAGACCAATCTTTGGTCTATTGAGAAGCTTGTGGGATTAGTCCCAAACTAATGTCTATGTCTGCATTGTTATTTTCTCTCATCTCTCATATTTCTCTTCATTTTTTTCCTCATTTCAAGGTTTTATGTACTCTTATCTTTCTGTTTCTTTTTTCCTTGAGTTTATTCTTCCCACTTTTGTATTTGAAGTGTTTATATGTATATCTTAATTGTTTAAAAGTCCTCATAGGGTGGCGAACATGTCCAATGCGCGAATAGCAACCAACACCCAAAAATAAAAATACTTTGAACTGTACTAGAGAGATGAATTTGTAGATATTAGGTCTCTAGCAGGGACAACGAAATGGAGTATTAGTACAAAGGCTGGTCTAGGGAAATCAAAGAGGGTACATGAACAGGAACACAACACACGATTTGAACACAACTGGTAACTAGGCAACTATTCTTTAAGCAATCCTTGCTTCTCTCAATAGTTCCAACGATACTTAATGTTAACAAAAAGGTTGATAGTTTTATTGATGTTTAGATTATGTAGTTTTTATACACTGTTTCCTTGTGTTGTTATCTAGAACTACTTTTATCTCCTGCACCTCCAACACCGTGCATGCATGGCGAAAGCGTCGACCATCCATAGAATAGCCGGGGCTATATCACAGTTGGTCCTATCTGTTTCAAGCATGCTGCTCTATTTGGTCGTATCTCTCTTTGGCCAAGAATCTCTATTTGTTCAGTCCGTTCTAAGGACCGCCTAATGTAGTACATCCCCAAGTGTACTCTCAAGTAGCTATCTACTGTGTCCATAACAGCCTTATTCTGAGACCTAGTGCTCTCCTACGACCTTGCATTGCCCAAGGAATTAAAAGTATTATAATGTTGTACGAGATGAGATCTTAGAGACTTGTAGGGTCCTTTGTGGGGATGGCTACAGTCACGGATAGATAGTAGACGGAAGCCTAGTAACAGAGTGACTAGGAGAGTTGACCAAGAGAAACAAAGAGGATTGAAGAATCAACGGATCCAATTGAAGAGCCAATGATAACCAAAGAAGAAGAACAAAACAGAGAGATTACAGGATACACACAAGGAACAGTCAATGTCTTGGCCTTAGAGTCTATAGTACTCGATTATCAACCTCAAAGTATTACTCGGATCAAGATGTCTTTTATTAGATCTATTAAAAAAATAGTTTTTATAGTTATTTGGAGGGCTATGCGATTATTTACACACTTCTCTATTGGTCTTCCTTCTACTCCTAGTCTTCTACTTTCATCCATGCCAATAAGCCATCACACCGCCCTATTCTACAGTGTGTTTCCAAAGAATAGTCAGGTAAATCAATTGCATGTATTTCTTTGACAATTCATCGTAGTAATTGAAATATAGACAGAGAATAAGACTGATGGATACTTTGTGTTGCATTAATTCTAACCTTTAAAATGAAATAACTTTCATGAGTGTCAATGTCTAATATTAAAGAAACCCCATTGTCATTACTACTTTTACATAAGAAACAACGAAGCCCATCATCAATAGATGAACAAAACAAATAATATTCACATGCAATATTTTATTATCAGTAAAAGCATACACTATTGCTACAAAGGTGTTATGTATCGAAGGTGGCTTATGTGTATTTAAACACAGGGTAAAGAGGAGATTTAGGTAGTGCCATAGGTAGGGTTGACTTGAGTATAGCCAACCTCTGGGCGAGTTTCTTCTCTCTTCTTTACAAGTAGGTAGAATGCATGGATATGACCTATTATTATTATTTTATTAAAGAAGAACGCTATGAATATACTGAAGACCTCTTTTATTTTTATTTTTTTATTTAATTTCTTTCAATCAACTTACCAGGGAGATAGCCAAGAAGTGTCAAGCAACTGCAACACCATAATGTAAAACCATAAGCAAACCAACAAATTATTCTTCTTTATAGTATAAACTTACATATTGATTAAAAGATCAACACCACATCCATTCATGAGGAATACACCTACAGGTGGTAATAGGATGATGATAAGAATAAGACAACAATCTCCGACCATAGTAAGAATAGGAAGAGATGTAAAGTAATAAAATGAGAGAGAAATGGCAAGTAAAAGAAAAGCAGAGACGAATATATATAAATATATTTGTCTTAATGGCTTTAGGCTAAAATAAGAAAATAAATCTTTATAAATATACCGGTGTAAATGTGTATTTATATCTATATCAATATTACTCAGAATATTTCCAGCCTGTTACATGCACGTCATATTTATCACATCGACATCATGGCTGACACAGGGCGGGAGGGAAAATAATCTCCATAAGATTATGCACACATCCTGCATCATAAATATTCTCTATTTCACCAAAATCGGTAACAAGATGACCCTGTGTCTCTTGCTGTGTGAGCTGCTGTGATTTATCTTGAGTTTCTGTTTGAGGATAGTCATGTCTATACACTGTCTTTCTCTTTCTTATCCGTTCACCAGTAGTGGTATTGGTGGTATTGGTGGTATTGGTGGTATTGGTGGTATTGGTGGTATTGGTGGCGGTAGCAGTGAACTGTGACCAAATCATACCATGCTGAACATCTTCTTGTACAATTTCCCATTTAAAGGCCTCATTGGTAGTCACTCCTCTGCATGCCAAATAGAGTCTACACACAAAGACACCCTGTTAATATCTTTACCTTTTATCTCTTTCTGCTTACTGGTAAAGAAAGAATCCAGACACCACCACAGCAACCACCACAGCTAAAAGACCAATAGCACCTATGACTTGTTCCTTGTGCATAACATACTAATAGATACAGTGTCAACCTAGAGTGTCTCATTATTATTATTATCTACCAGGCTATACCTTACCAGCATGGCTTTATGAAAAGTAATAGGCACTCGTGTTTCTGTGCGATGATCAAATACATATGCTTTATCCACTCCCCATGCTACAACCAATCCAGCATACACCTGGAAACACACATAGGCACCATACACACACACCTGGATCAAACAGAATAGAAACAGAAAAAAGTAGCGATGGTTATTGATCCCTACACAGCGGTTGATCCAAGCACAGTGATGATCTGAACGACCAATACATGCTTTGCACATGGAACAGTGTTTGGAGCGCGCAGGTCTGAGCTAAACCATCAGTACCCTTTCCCAGTCATATCTCACCCTTGTGTAATAGAAATAAAAAGAATCAGTCCACCCACTTTAGCAGTTGACATGTTGGACACAGTCTCGGTGTATAAAGCAAATCATCGTATTTGAAATAGTCCAGGTATTTTTGTACGTTCTTATGGGTGACTATGCCTGGATCAGATGTGCATGCCATATAGTAGGATCCATAGAGAGCCATGATATGGATTGGAATAAGTAATCTATGGGATTCATTCTGTATTAATAACACATGTACTGAGTGCATGGGGTTTAAACACTTGCAAATGAACCGAGCCAAGGTAAATGCCTGGAATATAAGGCAGGGCACAGACAAGAAACAGGCCAATTGAAACAGAAGAAAGAGCCATAAAGAAGATCTAGCATAGGGTAAGCCATGTCCATGTCCATAGTCTTTAGTCTCTCTCTTTCTCTCTCTTTCTATAACATACTACTTGCCTGTAGAAATGGATTGCGTGAATGAAAACAGTAGTTCCATGCCCTGTTGAGTTGTAGCCAGAGAGTGTTTCCTAGAACAGTGCGTAGTATTTGACTAAGAAATAGAATAACATGGGATGAAATGGGATACAATAGTTTAGTAGTGTCTTACACTGTGTGTCGTGGAAGGAACACGAATAGGAATCCATAACTCTTGCCAACTATGCTATGTCTATTGTAAACCACACTGTTTTATTATTACTGTTGCTGCCATTATTGATGCTATTACTGCTATAATGACTGATATTCATCACTAGACGAGTGCTTGCTTCTACTATCACAAGTCACCTGCCTTAACGTGGGGCTTTGTCCAAATAATAGCAGAGATACAACCACAGAAAAAAGACAAAGAAGCACTAAAAGGTAATAAACAGATTCCTTTATCAGTGTAAGAGAAGAATCCACACAGTGCACTCTACCATGAGGACTGGTGATGAGTGTAAGAGAGAAGAAAATGAAGGAGAAGATATACTATCGGACATTGAAATCGACATTCAACAGTTACTGCCATTTTCAAAAGATGTTCTCTCTTCTAATGTCTACTGTACAATAAATAGATCCACTTAATATGCTTTTATGCTACAGAATATATATATATATATATATGTATAAATATATAAATATATATAAAGAAGAAAGTGTTTGTAGTTTATAAAATAAAAATGGATAAAATACAAGAGATGATAGCATCAAGGTCTATAAGATTTAAGCCGAGGCACATCAATCAGTACATCTTTAAAAGCACTAATAATATCGTTGTTTGATGAGTTCATAGACATAGAAGAAGATTTTTCAGAAGATCTTAAAGTAGGAGAGTTTCTGTTACTTCTATTTTGATGTAGGCTTATGGTGGGACCTTGGTTGAGTCCTGCCTCATGGTTATTACAGAGCATGTTTTGTTTGGTATTGCTGGTTTCTGTTTTCATAGGCACAGAGTAGAGAGAGTCAGATACTCTTTGCACAAATGTCTATTATCCACAATAAGAAAGAGAGTAAGTATCAATCTATTGGATAGGATAACGTGAGGTAGTGTTATTATTATCAAGGTGGCAATTATAATAGCAGTTATAATAGCAATACTAAATGCATAGCTCTGTGGATGCCTTATTCCTTTTGTTTACCTTTTTAAATTTGACAGGATTCACACTAGAGGGCATAAGAGGTGTGACTTTCATTGTGAGCACCTTGGGTACATTCATCATCTCAGTATCCAAAGAAGTGTCTGCAGAGGGACTGGAGAGTTGAGAGAGTACAGGAAGAGCGGCTTTCATTGTAGGCACCTTGGGAGTGTTCGTCATCTCAGTATCCAAAGAAGTGTCTGCAGCAATCGTAGTATCCATGCCAACATCAATACTACCCACATTACTACTGCCAATAGAAGAAAAGACGTCTTCCTTATTAAATCCGCCCTTCACCTTTAATTTCTTATCGGACAATGGCTCTACAGTGGCTTCACGATGATACTGGCTTAGTGAAGAAGTAGAGAAACAATCATATTTACGCTTCTTATCGGGTATAGGACAAGTGTCACTGTCTTCTTGGGCTTCTTCAGCTGTGGAGAGAGGATCCACATTTGCTTCATTCAATTGATCCTCCACTGGACTTGAGTTCTGATTCTTTTCTAGTGGTAATAATGTAGATTGAGAAGTACGAATATTATGAGGTAGTATTCTTTCCAATGCAGGTGCAAATGTCTCTTTGCTCTGTGTCTCCTGCTGTTCTTGTTCCTTCTCAAGAGAGGGTCTTGTGGAGGATTGAATAGGCTCCATACTACACTGGAGAATGGCCATTCCTATAATACTCTCGTTGATGGCCAGAACATGACTAGATGTCTGTGCATAAGTCCCATTGCTTCCATTACTGCCTTTACCATTTCTTCATCTTCTTCTGAGTTTCCTCCCATGCTGTGGTTGTAGCTTCCATGGATGGAGCAACAATAATACTCTTTGAGGCACTGATCAGTGTAGTTTTCAGTGGTAGGTCGGGTTTACAGCAGATAAGCTTGCCTTTTGCCATTGGAATAATAGCAAGCAGACGATGGAACTGAGCTCATTAATGGTGCTCTGATATATGTATAGATATATCTTCTCTGTCTTGGGGACCTACCTGTGCTTTATCAAATACAAAAAAGTGCATGTTTTCAAATAGACAAGAGCGCATTGGCTGTGGTGATAGATCCACACCCAAGTGAATAGGGAACTCTGCTGATAAAGAAGGAACGTAGTCTATGGATGAAGGTGGATCAGGGGAGAATGAGGCCACTATATGAGGTAGCCAAGCAGAAGACACCACAGGACATGCACTGGCAAGACATTTGATGAGTTTATCTGTCCATTGGATCTCCTGTGTGTAGAAATGAGTGCATTGGGGAGTCCATTCTTTGGATACTTTGAATCCTACAGGGTCATATTCTCCTTAAAAATACATCAACATGGAAAGATAACTTACCCCACTGTACCGCAGCATGAAAAAGTTCTTTTTTATCAGCACTGTTAAGAGAGGAACGGCAAACAACACAGGGCTTCCATACTAATCTATACAACACCACCCACATGTCAGTAGGTGTTATGTATTCTATAGCAGATGCTTACTGTACAGTTGTTTGAAAGGATCCCAGCCTAACCATGTCATTTTCCTTTAACTCCATACTATCAATAGCAGAGATGCCATTGACAAATGTACCATATTTTGATCCATTGTCCTTTAATACTACTTTTGGTCTATGTTCTAGGTTTGTCTACAGCATATTTATCAGTGGATCAATCAGTGGATCAATCAATGGATCAATGCAAAGAATCCTTGTTTATTGCTATCCTTAGTGGAAATAGGTGGAAACAGGTGGAAACAGGCAGATACTTACTGCATCTTCTATGCTAACAGCCTCCATAATAAATGTAGCATGGTGGCGGCTTACAGACTTATCAGCAAACCCGAGATCAGCGCCTGTAGGCATGTCATTACTATCATTACTTTTGCTTTCTTCTTCTTCTACTGTTTCTACTGTTTCTCTTCTGATAAACCCATAACTGTCCCCATTTACCCTTTCTTCCTACTGTCAAACTACTGGCAGGCACCAACACATTCCCAAGCCTATCTGCTGTCTGTGTACTGTTGTTGAATGGAGAGAGAAACCACATGCAGTGGCCATGACCGTTGTCCATCCCCCCTCCTTTAAAAGCAGTCTCAGCCACAGACACCTCCCTTGTCATTTTTTATTTTCTCTTCTCTTCTCTTCTCTTTCTTTCTTTCTTTCTTTCTTTTTCTATTCTGCAGTCACTATGGATTCCAAGGCAGAAGGACAGCGACAAACGATGCTGGAGAAGGCGCGTCGGAAAATATACGAGGAGTCCGAGAGAGAACGACAAAAGATATCAAAGGTAAGCACCCTCCACCCACCCAACACATATCACTCATGTCGCAGTTGAATGAAGTGAGAGTTGGGTCTGACAAATTCATAGCCACCACAGGCGATATCGAGACACAACTCAAGAGCAGTACGATTGGTCTGACAGAACTAAGAGACTACAGAAAGATCAAGGAGAACCTGGAAGAACAGCAGCTAAGAGAAGCAGCAAAAACAGCACCACTAGGGTAAGAAGCAAAGTGTGTCCACACCCATACACACCTCCACACCCATACACACAGCCTGGTTCATTGCGTTACTAGGGAAGAGAGACGGAAGAAGCGAAAGAAGAAGCAGATGATGCGCCTTTCCTTTACGGATGAGGATGAAGAGCAGGAAGAGCAGGAAGAGCAGGAGGAGAAGGAGGAGGAGAAAGAGGAGAGTGGCTCCTCAAATGAATCGGACAAGGCACAGCATAAGAAGAAGAAGATGTTGAAGGATCCTACGGTAGATACAAGTTTCCTTCCTGACAGAGAGAGAGAAGAAGAGGAGCGTCAGATGAGAGAGGAGCTGAGAAAGGAGTGGTTGAAGCGACAGGAGGATCTGAAGAGTGAGTTACAGCATTGGAGAAGAAGACCAGTGTGTTTATGATGTTCAAGTTGTTTCTGTGGTGTAGGTGAGATTATTGGTATTACTTATTCCTACTGGGATGGCAGTGGACATCGTAAATCAGTACAGTGTAAGAAGGGAGATTCTATTTCACAGTTCCTGGATGCGTGTCGACAGCAGTTTCCTCAATTGCGTGGTGTAAATGTCGACAATCTTCTGTATGTGAAGGAGGATCTGATTATTCCCCATGTAAGTCAGCAAGAAGAACAGAGCAGACAGGCCACTATGATTTTTATATATTTATACTTATACTTATACTTATACTTATACTTATACTTATACTTATACTTATACTCATACTCATACTTATACTCATACTTATATTTATACTTATACTTATATCTATATCTATATCTATATCTATATCTATATATGTGCGTGTGTGTATGTGTTTGTATATTGGATAGCATTACACCTTTTATGACTTTATCATCAACAAAGCCCGCGGTAAATCAGGACCCCTGTTTAATTTTGATGTGCATGATGATGTTCGTCTTGTGAATGATGCGACCATTGAGAAGGATGAGGTAAACATGTCCTTGGTAGGCGTCTCTTCTCATTCCTCCTACAGTCCCACGCAGGTAAGGTCGTCGAACGATCCTGGTACGAAAGAAACAAGCACATCTTCCCTGCTAGTCGTTGGGAAGTATTTGACGCCTCTAAAAATGTAAGCCTTTCTCTCTTCCACGTTTCTTCCTTGGAAACAAACTCACCTTCTCTTTAGTATGGTAAATACAAGATCAAATAATAAAAATAAAAATAATAAAAGAGACAGAAATACACGCGTCTATAAAACATACTCCTTTCTTTCCTTTCTTTTCCATTTTATACTATGAGTCAAAAGGAAACTCCCTCATCAGACTATGTCAAACTAATTAGCAGTGATGGCTTTGAGTTTATTATCCACAGAGAAGCTGCTATGCGTTCTGGTACCATCAAGAACATGCTGGTGGGTCCAGGTAAGATGCCTATAGACTAGTTCCCTTTTTCTTCTTCTCCTCCTACCACCACCACCATCACCATCACCACCAACAACAACAGACACTCAATCATCTTCAAGTACAATTCAGAGAGTCTGTGGATAATGAAATACCCTTCCGTGATATAAAGTAAGTGCAACTCAGCAGCAAACATACTCATGAGCACACTAGGGCGGTTATTCTGGATATTGTCTGTCGCTATCTCTACTACAAGTGGCAGTACGAAGGCTCTGTCAATGAGATTCCTGAATTCAAAATAGACCCTGAAGTGGTGCTGGAGACATTAATGACGGCTGACTTTCTAGAGTGCTAAGTCATCTGTCTCTGTGCTTATTGCTGAAGAAGTGCCTAATAGCTGCAGTTCTACCTCATCCTTAAACCAATAAACTTCCCTCTTCTTCCTCTTCCTCTTCTTGACACACTCACTACGCGTCGGTGGGCAAAAAGAAACGCTCAGCCACCCAACCACGTTTGTTGGAGACCATGACCAAAGTCACATGAGACAGCATCGCGCCTCTTCTCTGTTGTCATCCTTCTTTCACTCTTTTCTTTCTCTCCCTACGCCTTCTCATGGATGCTGGCACACTTGCAGCCACCCTGCCTGATACTAATGTCTACACTGCCATCTACTCCACTGTCAATGTATTTGAAATGACAGTACAAGGCGTGGCTATCATGCGTAGAAGATCAGACTCCTATATGAATGCCACCCAAATACTCAAGTTAGCGGGCATTGACAAGGGAAAAAGAACAAAGATTCTCGACAGAGAGGTCCTTACAGGAGAGCATGAAAAAGTACAGGGAGGCTATGGAAAATACCAGGGCACTTGGTAAGTCCTCCCCTTCCTTCTCAACAAGTGACTCATGACAGCAGGATTCCTAAAGAAAAAGGAAAAGAACTGGCAGAACGCTACCAAGTCATTGATCTTATTCTGCCCCTGATAGAATTCGACATTGATGCCTATGTAGACAGTGGAGATCCTGAACTTATTCCTACAAAGGAGCAGGCGTTGGCTGTCAATAAGCGACTTCAGACAGCAGCCAGTCTTCAAGACACAGGCCTTTTACCTCACGGCTCACCACCTATGTCTCCTTATTGCAGTGCAGGATCGCCTGCTACACCACCCTACCGCTCTTCCCAACCTACACCCGCAAACAACGTTAATGGCAATACAACAACAACAACAACAACAACAGCAGCAGCAGCAGCAACAACAACAACAGCAGCAGCAACACATGCTCACCACCACCACCACCACCATCACCATGGACTATCAGAAAAGGAACACCATAGTAAAAAGAGAGCCAAACTATCCACTGTTTCTGCTGCCAAGGGAGAAGGAGAACGGGACAAGGGAGACAGTGCCAACAGTACAAGTGACGAACACCAACGGAATATTCTTATGAACATCTTTCTATCTGACGAATCAGATGGCATGACCAACATCCTCAAGCACTCAAAAACACTGTCTGCCATCAATATTGATCTTGTCATTGATGAACAGGGCCATACTGCCTTGCACTGGTCTGTTGCCATGGCCAAGCTACAAACTGTCGAATGGCTTTTATTAAAAGGTGCAAATGCGTGTCGGGTGAATTATGCTGGAGAAACTCCCTTGATGCGTGGTGTGATGGTGACAGATTGCTTTGATACCAACTGCTTTCCTAAACTGCTAGAGATATTGAATGTCTCCTTTCGTATTACAGATCATAAGAACAGAACGGTGCTTCATCATACAGCATTGGCAGCAGGCATGTATGGAAGAACACAGGCTGCCATGTATTATATGCGACATGTGCTGCTTGCTATGAGCAGCGATAATCAGCTAAAAGCCATGGTGAACAGTCAGGACATCCATCGAGAAACTCCCTTGAGTATTGCGACACGGGTGGGATGTAAAGAGATGGCAGAGTTGCTGATACTGTATGGGGCGACTCAGGAGGCGTGTTTGGTGCAAGGAGAGGAATCAGTAAGCGAGTTGATCTATCTATCTATCTATCTATCTATACATTTATATATTATAAATGGCAAGAAACTCATACCTCATTTTATGTTTAGACAGCCCACCTGCCACTGAAGGAACTCAAGTGGAGAATGCCATCTCTCCAGAGACCCTTTGAGCCCAGCCAACAAGGACATGAGATTGTGTCGAGTAAGTTAGCCAGTGGAAAACAGTGTATTCATGACTGTATATGGAAACAGCTGTACAGAAGCTCGTCAAGAGCATGGAATCCCATTACAGCGGACAAGTGTCTCATCGGGACAAACTGCTCTATGAAACACAGGAGAACCTCAAACATCTATCAAAACAGCTCCAGGACACCAAGGCAGCCTTGGAAAAACGACGTGCTGATGCCTTGTTATTAGAAGAAGCAAGAGAGAGGATTCGTAAATTTGAGAGAACATTACAGGCTGGCTGGAACAGTCTGGACAATGACAGTGATAGCAATGATGGAGAGGACATGATGGAGAATGACGATCTTCAAGGATTCTATAGCTTTGATTCGGATAGCCCCAGTGAGACAGAGACACAGCCTCCCAGAGAGAGCTCTAAGCCTGGACGAGAACATAAGTTGGAGCGACAAGTGCGTCAATTGCAGCAGCAGGTGGATACCTTGACGAAGAATGATGCTGAACTCAAGTCTCAAATGCAACTTCTTCGAAGCAGGCCTTCAGAAAAGGAGATCCAATGCAAACGATTGATTGCTGCCTGTTGCAATATTCCCTATGAGAAGATTGATGCGTATCTGGAGCCATTATTGCTTGTTATTGAGAGTGATCCGCCTGACATGGACATGTCGCGTGTGGTTGGGTTTATGGAGAAGATGAAGAAGGCAGGGATGGATCCAGATACATTATTGAGTTATTCCCTACAAAACAACGAGTCTTCTACGACAGCACCCTCGCACTAGGGTTCCTTTTTTCTTTTTCTTTTTTCTATTTTATCCCATTCTATTCTATTCTATCTTATTCTATTCTATCTTATTCTATTCTATCTTATTCTATTCTATCTTATTCTATTCTATCTTATTCTATCTTATTTTATTCTATTCTATTCTATCCCATCCCATCCCACCTCATCCCACCTCATCCCATCCCATCCCATCCCATCCCATCCCATCCCATCCCATCCAATCCAATCCCATTCCATTCCATTCCATTCTATCCTAATCATGTACATAGCCACACCCTGACCGTTGTTTATTTAGAGCCAATGAAGTGTTTGTCTTCATACCTTGCAAATCATCTCTTCTATCTATAGTTATATAGCATCATAGCTATTCATCCCAAGAGAAAGAAATTCCTTACTGTCTCTTTATTTAAGTGACTACTGAAAATGCCAGTGTTTGTTCTGTGGACATCCTCTTTTATCAGTCATGCTCCAACAAAAAGACACTCTCCAACCCGTGTGGACATATTCTTGCCCTTTTTTTATAGACATTAAAAATCAGTTTCCAACAAGAAAGAGCTCCTCCTTTCTATTTCTATTATTTTTGATTCATCATGGACACTCTCCACCCACTGTCTGTTCAAGAACTGTCTCTTTTGAGAATCAATGCCTCATCAACAAGCACACGCCGCTATCTTATAGGCCAATTGCATGTCAACAACCCCTGCACCACCAAGCCTTATTCTCCTTGTATCACTCTTAAAGACAGAGATACAGGAGTTTCTCTGTTTTGTCGGCTGGACACTTTCCACCCTTGGCTACTCCAAAAACCTGTAATTATACGAAAATGGACCTACTTCTTCTACGGAGAAGACCGTCACAGTTTACTCGAAATCTCATGGGACACCATCTACATTAATCAACATGTCACTGCGTCCCAAGCATGTATCGACCACGACCGTGCTGGCTATAAAGCTCTGTTGGCTAATCGGATACCTCTCTACTACCCACACCAACTCAAGTACTGCCAAGTCCATGATCATGTGTCTGTGGTGGGCCGTATCAGTGCTATTTCCTGCATCCATGAAAAGTCAGACAGCTCTCCCTATTTCTTTGTTGAATTGCAGGACGAAGGCTTCAGCTGTATAGCTCAAATCTTGCTCCTGGACAAGGATATATTGCGTCTTTACCTTGGATTTAAGATTGGTACTCTCGCTGTCTTTTTACACCTCAGGGTAGCCACGTTCAATGGAAAGGATAAAAAAAAAGGCATTTTCTACTACAAACCAGACTCTTCTGTGTATTATAACCTGTCAATGACTTGCCCAGATCCTTCAATAGATTTTTCAGTGGATCCTTCAGTGGATCCTTCAGTGGATCCTTCAGTGGATCCTCCAATAGATCCTTCAGTGGATTGCCAGCGACAGATCCTTCTTCCTCTTCTTCCTCTTCCTCCTCCTCCTCCTTCTTCTTTTTTAGTTCCACCACCATCTCCTCCTCCTCCTTCTCATCCTAATGAAATGCCAACCCTCTCTCATGTTAATTTTATTAAAAGTGATGCTGACGGCTCTATTATGTATCAAGGTACAGTGACTCGTATCATAGACAGTGAGTTGGGTGTGTATGAGATGGACAAGACGTATATTCTCTGCTTCTTCCATGCTAGTTCTTATCAAAAGGAGTTTCCATTCCGTTTGAATACACTACTGAAGCTACACCATGTCCATAGTGTGTCCATAGCATTGGCACAACACCAGACCTCTAGCTGGTTGTTGGATTATGCATGGAAGGCACCCAAGAAGAAGGATCCGTGTTCGTATTCAGCAGTATATGCACTGTTGGTGGCATGTCCAAGAAGTCATTGGTATGTCCAATGTCCTGATGTTCAGACAGATCTAGACACATTCCCAACACCCTTTGTCAAGATGCCTTGTGCTGATCCTATAGTGTATGAAGCCATGGTGCATATAGTCACTCGTGCTATGATAAGCACTGTGAATATCATTCAGACATTGGAATTCCTAGGATCTTTGGTGTCCCAGGACATGACTCAGCTGGATCCAAAGACAAGACTCCACCAGATACTTATGGCAGTAGAGGCATGGCATGTCACTTTAGTAGAGACACCTACTACATTGTCTTCTGCTTATTTCTTATCCTATTTTTTATGCTTTGACTCTCTATGTTGTGCTGTGAACAGATTACCCAGTACAAGCACAGAGATAGAAATGCTCCATACCTATTCTACCCTTGAAGCACTCCATGTCTATGCCCAACACAACAGCACACTCATTAAAACAGAGAATATACCAAGAAAGGAAGCCATTGATATTCGCTCTCTGTCATTAGCATCCCACTGTAGAATTCTTGTTTGGCTTATTGGACATAAGGAAGGTCGTCTTTATGCCAAGGATACCACACGCTCCCTTCTCTTGCTGATCTTGCCTAAAGACAACCCTTCCTCTCTTCATCAAAAGAACTATCCTGTTAATTCACTCTGCTACATCACTAACTGCATATGGATCAATGAATCCATGGTCATGGAAGAATCCTCAGGACACATCCAAAAGACCAGTATAACCTATATCACTTGTCGTGAACAGGACATTGTGCCTCTGTTGACTCAACCCACAGCCTATACTTTTTGCTTTGAAGTTTCATTCAACCTCACCTCTCTTAGCTATTGTCGTATAAAGGTGCCCCAATCAGTAACAAACACACCGTCCATGTCCTTTATGTCTTCTCTGTCTCTTCTTTGGATACGTCAGCATATTCCTACCAGAGTCTGTTACGGCTACAGCCCACCCATCTTAGAATGCCATGTCAAGGCCATTCATTACAGTGCATTATCCTATGATAGCATGGACACCAGCCATTCACCCCATCCCACCACACTGATTCTTACTTCTTACTACAACAATCTTCACTACTTGGCACAGCTCCAGGTAGGATGTTGGGTGGTTATCACAAATACAGAAAAGTACCACAGACCCCAACAAGAAATGTACGATCGTCCCTGTACTATGTACCTTGATGAACATGTCCACATCTACCCTGTGGCCTTGACACACACCCATCCCACTTCCATTGAACTCTGTCCTGTATGGGGGCTAGATCCTCTGGTGGAGAACACACTCCTTCCTCAGCAAGTAAGACAGGTCCAACAGTTTAATGTAGAGGAAGACCACCACCAACATACCCATTCCTCTCCCCTCGGTAGCTCTTATATGAAGGATACAGTCACTATCCAAGGCCTGGTGGTGCTTAAGAAGCTCCACGCCAAGCCCAAGCCCTCCACCAGCACACTCTTCCCAACAGCCACAGTCCTCCACCAGCACCTTGGCATAAGTCTAGGATCCTTCGATTACACTCTAGAGATTCATCTCCGTCAGCCCGAGGGCATCAACACTCTTCATCTGTACATGGATCCTACCAAACAACAACTGCCAATAGGATGTGTCCCAGGAGCCCATGTGATTTTCAACTCAGTGGCACGTCGTCGCTACTTTAGACGCAAAGGCTACTTCTACACACTGACATACTGCACATGGATCCAGGTCACTGCTCTCTCCACCTCTACCACGGCTATCCAGCCATGGTCCCTCAAGGGAGACCCCACCGTCCTCCACACCACTCTGAATGAGCTATTGAAGATTACCTACGTGGCTCCTCTCTCTCCTCTCCCCAATAATGTCCATCTCCAGTGCACTGTGCGGTTTATCTCGCTGTCTGTCACCTGGCGCTGTGATAACTGTGGTGGAGCCATCTCCAGCGACGGGTGTGAGAAGTCGTGTCCCTCTGCCACCGCTGTCTTTGAAATCCGCACCAAAATAGAGCTGATGGACGGAACAGGTACAGTCTGTATCTGCCTGTACCAGGAGCATCTCCTATTTCAGCTGCTGCTATTGACGCCTCAGCAGCAGGAGGCTCTTCGACACAGAGCCTTTAAAGAGCACACCCTGATGTATAGCGTATGGTACAAGGACAGCATTAACGACCCTCAGCTGGCGGCGATGTGTGCACTGGCAGAGTCCAGGGGGAGGTTCAATATCTATACTCAGGTGGTATCTATTGAAAAGGAGGGTCCCAATGTGGTGGGGAATATGATACTGACGAAGCAGATGTTTATGAATCATGGCATGGAGTGGAAAACTATTTATATGAAGCCAGTTTTGAAGCTTCTGGAAGTAGAGGTCCTGGACGCCACGGTCTATGCCTGGGCATTGTTGGACCAGTGTAAATCCTTGTTTTCTTCCACTGTGTCCATTGGGAGGAAGTGACATTGGGGTTGTCTTTACACTTAAAGTTGGCTGGGATATAAAAATATATACATTTATATGCGGAGAATATAATTAAAATATATTTATGATTGGATAATGTGTTTGAAGTGTTTAATTTCGCCGTCTTAATATTCTATTTAAAACTCTTATTACCTATTATAGAAATGACTATTGACTGCAGTTAAACACTACAAGAGTGGCTATAAAAGGAAGAAATGAAGCTGATATTACAACTCAGTCGCTGAATTTATTGTTTAACATAGTGTGTTATCCTTAAGCCCACAGTATTTATAGTATAACACTGCTTGAATAAATGTTTATTATAAAACAGTATAGCCATTCATTGACTCAATATTCATAATCAACTCAACTATTTCATTGTAAATGCACTCAATAGTGGTCCTTAGTGAGAACAAGATATTGTTTCTAATACTGTCTTTTAGGTCTAAGGCAAATAGAGTGTGAATTGTTTGACTTTAGAATTTTAATCATAATTGACAGTACAAACCTTTTTTGGAAATGATGACTCCTACTACTAAACTGAGGAGATGCTATCGAATACTAAGGGACAATAATTCATAGTATTCAATAGCACACACCTAAAGATAGATACTAGTAGTAAATAAGACATTTTATTATGAAATAAGACATTTTATTATGAAATAACAAACAGTAGAGCTTAACTACAAGTGAAATGACAAGACTTCCTTTGGACTAAAAGAGCTATTGATGGCTATCCTGAAATTTATTTTCAAAATTATTAAATTCAATTGGGTGTAGCTGTATAACGTAAGCATCTTTGACGTCACTTCCTCTAAAATAACCTATAATATACCACACAAACAAAGCAATAAAAGAATAAGCCAAAAGCCCAAACGGACAATAAGTACATTAAGATTCAACATATGAGTAGATAAGGAGAAATAGACAAAAGTCTTAATAAAAGTAAAAGAGATAGTTTTGAACAACTTTTATTAAAGTGTAAAATAGACAAATATTTATACAAATGGGCAAAAAGTCACAAGACAAGAAAAGATAAAAAAAAAAAATCATAATAAATGACCTATTCACAACAAACCTTTAAATATTAGAATATTAGAATAACCTGTTTAACCATCTTTTCCTTTCTCAAAAAATAATATAAAAAGAAATTACATGCTTAGCTTTTAACAAATAGTCTACTTACATAATGTGCTCCACAGGTACAAACAGACGTTGCCATGTCCAGTTAGCTGGAAATTCATCGAGAGATATCAGCAGCAAGGTGTTGGATAGATACTTGGTTGAGTGCTCTTTAAAACCTCTACACACAAGCGATACGGTAGACCCAAGTCCTCTTCTTTCCAGTGTAGTCGCTCTTTACCAATGGAATGAAATAACTTCCAAGTCCTTCTGCTCCCTATGCAACAAGAGTGGAAACCCTCCTCTTCTGTTCGATCCACCCCTCAGCACCAAGAAATGGCGTTCTTTCTGGTCTCTCTCAGTGCCACACAAGGCCAAAACTGTTTGGTATCGCCTGCTCCACAAAAAACTCTCTTGCCGCACTCTTCTACACCGCACCATTCCTTTATCCTTCCCACCTCCTACCTGCCTGATCTGTAACAGGGAAGTAGAAACCATTGAACACTTTCTTTGCCTGTGTCCTGCAAAGATGGCTATTGGGTCCCGCTGCTGGTCTGCCCACTTTGACAGTCCCTTTTCAGTTGTAGCCGTGCAAGAAACACTATTTGCACTACAGTTCCCCACCCATCTTTCTTCTACTCCTTCAGCCTCCATTATCAGCACCTACCTATTGAGTCTATGGATTCACCACTGGCAGTCAGTGTTTGATGACCACACATTTAGCACCCAGGCAGTTCTTTCCTCGGTGAAAAATATACAAAAGTCCCTAGAGATTGAGTTGAGCCCAATTGTCCGACCCCCACAACCAGCCTTTTCCTAGCACCCTGTTTTGCTTCAATATGCATAACTCACACAAATAATTAGAAGAAGAAAAAAAACCTCTACATGTAATTAAACAAGAAGCTGATAGGTAAAAAAAACAAAAAGATATTTAACATAAAGTGCCTTATATCTAACTTGAAGTAGCTTTGCTTTAGTACATTTTGAAACTGAAACTGATGCTGCTACATTTTATCATATCTATTGCATACAGAAAAAAGTTATATGCATACGAATCGAAGATGTAGTGGTAAATCCCAGCTTGATTGACAATCAGCCTGTCATCTATGTAAGTGTGTTATATCAACATAAAATCATAATGAAGTATAAATCATAACCTTGCTATTTAGACTAAATCTCAAATACAACCAAGAATAATCGGTTCTACAAAAGTGCTATGCCATTGTCATTGTAGTCCAACTGAATCAATCCCAACTAGTAGCGATACTATTGCTAATGCCACAACAAATGCATTTGATAATGAATTGGACGTTGATATTGAGAGTATAAAACTCAAAATTATAAAAGTTATAAAAAGAAAAGCAGATGAGATGGAAAAACTATCAGAGGATATCTCAAGATTACAAAAAAAAGTTGAGATACCTGGAAGAGTTTCAAAATTTATAATTGTATTATATTTAAACTTGTTTAACAAATAAAAAAAATAAAAAAAAGTCAACTTTAGCCATCAATAGCTCTTTTAGTCCAAAGGAAGTCTTGTCATTTCACTTGTAGTTAAGCTCTACTGTTTGTTATTTCATAATAAAATGTCTTATTTCATAATAAAATGTCTTATTTACTACTAGTATCTATCTTTAGGTGTGTGCTATTGAATACTATGAATTATTGTCCCTTAGTATTCGATAGCATCTCCTCAGTTTAGTAGTAGGAGTCATCATTTCCAAAAAAGGTTTGTACTGTCAATTATGATACATGTCTTTATGACAATAATGATTAAAATGTTTATTATAGAACCCATAAAGTTAACTCTAGTCATCATTACCCAGAAAATAGAACCCAATTGAATTGTGTTAAGAACAGTATAGCTATTTATTGAATCAATCTTCATAATCGCTTTAACAGCTAACTCATTGTAACTGGTATTCATGAGCAAGGTAATGTGCTATTATTAACAAATAAAAACAATAGAAAGAATTGATAGACACTACCAAGGACTATTCTTGAGCTCATTGTATTCCACAAGACACTCATTGCATTGTTAATAAATAAAGACTCCTTTCAATCCAGTCTTAGCTGGTCTTCTATACTATCAATACTGTCTAGGGTATAGATTCTATTGCTATAATGGATATACCTAGAACATTATTTATAATAATATAGTATTAGCTATAGTATCATTATTCATAACTACTCTATTTTATTGATAATGCAATTTGATAGTGATATATTCTACAAAAAGAAATAATAATTGAATATCCGCAACCCTTTGATCTCAAATATAATTCCATAAAAGAGAATAATACTTAATACGTAACAGGAAGGTAGTGTTATCTATTAAAGGCCAGATAAATCTCCTGGTGTGTTAGCACTCTATTTGAAGTCCGTTGGTGTCCGTCCATGTCCAGTTGAAGTTCAGGTGCTCTTGTGATTTCCATCTCAGAGATGAGCTGGTTGTCTTGGCTACGGTTATTTCTTTTCTCTTTCCTCTCTTCTTTTCTCTTCTTTTCTCTTCCTCTTTATTTTCTCCTTTTTCTTTTTGTTTCACTCGAAAAGACAACTGCTTCTTTATTCAAAAAAGAAAGAAAGAAAAAAGTGACTTTTTTTTTCTTTTCTTTTCTTCTCTTCTCTTAAAAGTCAGTGTCAATGTCACTGCCTGTTGAGTCTACAGAAAACACACCGACACTTACAGAAACACTGTCACTGTTGGAGAATTCAGACCCAACACTTCACCACCCCTCCCTGCACCAGAGACAGCACCCTCTACACTACCCTTCGTCACATACATCGGGCACTATGGAAGCAACAACTAATGAGTGCAGTGATGAGGCTATGGACATGTTCTTGAGTCAGGTGGCAGAATATAACGCCCACCATATTCAGTACACTAAACTCACCACTCACCAGGAGAGTATGGGTAAGAACCAAACAGTCATAACAAGAAAGGCATTGAGAAGTGACAGTTGGGTGTATGTTAGGTATCGACCCTTCTCACTTGATAGCACCTCTCCCAGCCAAAGTCAAGCATGAGCTGGACCCATACGACCTGACACTTCATCCACTCAACGACCCCCAGTTTATTGAGTTTTCTGCTCCACTGCACTCTGTTGCTTCCGATCTTCCCTCTCTCCACCCACCAAAAGAAGAAGAGCAACAGCTAGAAGAACAGGAACCCAAGGAAAAGATCATCAAGAAAAAAGACACTGGCTCGGGCCACTCTTCATTGCTCAACGTAACCTTCTTATTCAGTGACAAGGGCCACTCCCCATAGTAACCGATGTCTTTTTCTTTTTCTTTATTTGTAGGTGTTTGTTAATCCTCTGCTCCATGCCATTCCTCTGTTGGCTAGAAACTGTTTAAATTTCGAAGATTTTCTTGCTCAAACTGCACTTCAGGGGTAAGGAATGGGAAGAAATAAGCAGTAATGAATTGGAATGGGCTAAGGAGAAAAGGATAGGCCTCTAGGTCCCAAGGAAGATGAGCCCAGTTTGTACGGTGTTTCCAATAAATTTGTCATTGATAAGTCCATAGACATATCAACAGAAAGATCAACAGAGAAATCAACAGAGAAATCCATTGACACATCAGCAGAACGATCCATGAACAGATCCATAGAACGGTCTATTATGTAAGTAAGGGGAGCCTCCTACACACACACACATACATACACATAAGCCCTTTTTAATGTTTTCTCTTTAAAGAGCAAAGGCAGATCCACCATGGCAAATCCGTGTGCTGGGTCTTCCTCTTACAGGTGCAAAGAGTCGAGTAGAGACACAAATCAAACTCTGTCTTCAGCTTGTCAATCCCTCAGGCGACAGATCAAGCCATTGGCCTACCCTCTATCTACCCGAGCATTTGGTAGCCAAGGAAAAGCTAAAGCGTAAATTACCCAAACCGACGGAAGATCCACTGGGGGCTAGAGACAAGGGGATGGTAGAGGCAGATGCTCTATTTTTGGAGGCTGCAGTCGTCTGTGATAGTCATGCTGATAAAGAGATTATTATGTGTGCTAGCTGTGTCCATCGTGAGGTAGGTTGTGTATGCTTCTATAGAAAGACTCATTATGCATAAGAGAAAACGACTCAAACGCAAGAGAGATAACAAGGCAGCAAGAGCAGCTAACAAGGAAAGCAGTGCTGCTAAATTGGCTGCCTTATTTGCCAACGATCTGCCTGATTTGAAGGATGAGGAGGTGATGAATCAGGAGAGACGCAAGATTCTTCTTTTCAACTGTGGAGAGACAGTAGACTTTATGAGTGGAGAGGCGACATTGCCCACACGAGTCACTTGTTATTGTCGACATCATAATGAGAAGGTTGGGTTTAGGTAAGGCATACAAAAAAAGTCAACAACAACTCACTGTCTAGGATTGTCTTTACTATCAAAGACCGTCATCACCATGTTATTGCCACGGGTCGGTCTCCTCCTATTATGATTACCGATGATCATAAGAGCTCAAAGATCCAGACAGCATTAAGAAAGCGTATGAGGGCTGAAATAGAGCCTCCTCTCTTGGAAGAAGCCCTGGATCCTAAACGAAAAGCAAGTATTATGGCTTATGCACATCAGGAAGTAGAGACAGATTCGGGTGTGTCTAGTCCAATAGCCTCCACACCCGCAACACCCACCACGCCTAGTTCTCAGTTGGAGGAAATCCTGCCTAGTCCAGAAGCAACACCTTTTGATAGAGAACCATCCCGTCATGAGGAGGATCATTCTACAGTAAGAATGGCTACTGATCTATCGATACGATCCTCTACCTTTTACGAAACATTGCCATCAGAGCATGATGTATATGATTTTATGGGTCAGTATCCCATGCAACAAGTACAACAGCAGCAGCAGCAGCAGCAGCAGCACTATCACCCACAGCACCCACAACATCCTCACCTTCAATCTCTTCCTTCTTCTTTACCTTCTCAAATGGATCCTCAAACACATCCTCTTCTTCCAGCAGAACAACACCAGCAACAAATACTCTCTCATTTCCAAAACATCCAATCTCCTCTCAGAAGACGCATGACAGGCACCTATAACATGCAGCAACAATGGCAAGCAAGCAATATCTATGCAAAAATGCAACAACGCCATGCTGTAGAAGAATCAAAACCCAATGTCATACCACGCCTCCACCGCCTTATTCCCTCAGAAGGCCCTATCTATGGTGGAGCAGAAGTCACTGTCCTTGGATCCAACTTTTATGAGGGTCTCACTTGTCTGTTTGGAGAAAACCCTGCTGTCCCTACCCACTGCTGGAGTTCAAACACTCTTCTCTGCATCCTTCCACCTGCACCCACAGCCGGTCCTGTGGTAGTGTCGTTTAGAGAACACCCTCTGATGTCGGAAGGCCAGGACGTTGTTCTCTTTACCTACTTTGATGAGAGTGATCGTGCCCTTATGGAATTAGCCCTCCAAGTGGTAGGCCTCAAGACCATGGGGAAAGTAGAAGATGCACGACACATTGCTATGCGTATTGTACAGGGAGATCCTCCTCAAGATAGAAAAGACGCCCCGAGTGGATTCTTCCAGCCCTCTCCACACAGTCTATCTGATGTATATGATTGTGCAAAACAGCTGTACTTGTCTGATCTAGAAGAAATGGTGATGAATGCACTTTTGAGTATGCATCAAGTGCACAGTCTTACCAAGGAAGTCTCACTGACGAATAGATATCAGCACACTCTACTGCATCTGGCTACACTGTGTGGATACCATCGACTGGTAAAACTGCTTGTTTATCTGGGTGTGGATGTAAATCAAGTGGATCGGAATGGCTTTACTGCTTTACATTTTGCGAGCTGGACTGGCAAAGAAGACATTGTGAGGATATTGAAGGATACTACAGATCCAACGATCAGAAATAGAATGGGCAAGACAGCTGAAGGGCTTGCTATGGAGGCTGGACATCAACATGTAGCATCTCTGTTGAAGAGAACCGTCTGTGCTGGCCGTCTTTGTGTTGATTCTTCTCGTCCTGATTCTCTTTGTGCAAGTACTAGAACCACACGCTCTGTTCCTCATCACAGCCGTCGTCCTACATCAAAACACTCCAATATTGAGTCTTTATTGGATGACCTTTCCATCTATCCATCATGTATTAAGCGATGGAAGGAATCCGTGGGTCAAGTGTATAGTTTTCTTCTCAGTCTGACTTGATGTAGTCTTCTCTTAATTCTTTTATCTTAACTTTACTCTATCTTAACTTTACTCTATCTTAATTCTACTCTTTTATCCTAATTCTACTCTTTTATCCTAATTCTTCTTTCTTTGGTCCACTGTAGTTTATTAAGAGTCAATGGCACAGAAATACTATGAAAGATACTAAAACAGCAACTGATAATGATAACAAATAATAATGCTCTTCTCTTTTATATACATACATACATATCCATGTCTATCGATACATAAGTGTGTGCTTTTTCTTTTTCTTCTTTCTTTCTAAATACAAGTGTAAGGATAAGAACGCTGTGTTTAGTTTGCTTCTGCTTCCAAAACAGTGCCTCTCTTGATCTTGCCCCATCCAATAAGACGCCAATGTCTCTCGATCTTTCTGGAGATGGCCACCTTATCGCCTACTTCAGTACATGTAGGACCTGTCAAAACAATCTTTGCAAGATCAGCCTTGACACCCACTACACGACCTCCTGTAGAGACGGAACCAATGTTGACCAATAACAATTCTCCCTTGGTGAGTTTAGCCACCTTGGCCTGCTTCTTATCGTCTGTCTTGACACCCAACAAACGACGCAACAAGAAGTATGATATTTCCAATTCAGTGTAAATAGAAGGAAGGGTGCCAGGATAACCAAGCACCTGTCCAACAAGACGATCACCACGGCACAAGGTAGGATCCATTTGAGTGCCAACACCTAATGTATCCCCCACATCCCATCAGTGTCTTTGTCCATGGATAATATTAACAAAAAGGTGTCTGTTCTACTTACCGATTAAACCACCAGGAACAGCAAACTCAAGCTTATTGGATTCAGCAGCCAATGTCAAGATCTTTGACAGAATAGGTCTTGCTCTGATCTTACCCTCTTGATCCTTAATAATCACACCAGGACGCACTTCAATTTCATCTCCCATCTTCAGAACACCCTTGAGAATAGAACCACCAGCAACACCACCTTGGAGTTGGTTGACATCTGCACCGGGTTTGTTGATATCGAAAGAACGAATGACAATCAGACGAGGTATAGCTGAGAAATCACGCACAGGTACAGGGATCTTCTTTGTAATGTATTCATTGATAGCATCGATGTTGTACTTGAGCTGGGCAGAAATAGGAATAATAGGAGCTCCATCAGCAACGGTACCTATTGAATAGAGAGATTGAACAGAAATAGACATGTAAGAGAGTGAGTCCATGTTCCTTTCTTTTCCTTTATCTCTTCTACACAACAGTCGACACCCTACCCTTGACGAAAGACAGAATATCTTCGTGCTGTTCTTGTGCTGCCTTTTCCTTGACAAGATCCACTTTGTTCTGGAGAATAATAACATGCTTCAACTTCATGATCTCAATAGCAGCCAAATGTTCTGATGTTTGGGGCTGTGGACAGGATTCATTGCCTGCAACCAACAAAAGAGCAGCGTCCATCACAGCAGCGCCTGATAACATGGTTGTCATGAGAATGTCGTGGCCTGGACAATCGACAAAGGACACATGTCTGACCAAGTTCATTTTACCACCACAGCCTACTCTCTCACACAGGGGATGGTCTTCCTTGGAGGAGCCATAGGACTTGTAGCATCCAGGACGAGGACAGGCGTCATGTTCACATTTGTAGATCTTTGCATTGGCATATCCCAACTTAATTGTAATGTTTCTCTCCATTTCATTTTTAAAACGGACAGTCTAAGCAAGCAAGTCAATACTCCATCGCCACACCAAAGAACAAGAAAGAACAAGAAAGAAGAAAAACAAAAAGCGTACCTGAACACCAGAAATGGCCTTAACAACGGTGGATTTACCGTGAGCTACGTGACCAATAGTACCTAGGACAGAAATAGCATGTCAACACCAGTAAACCACTAACAGACACCACTCTAAATACTAACGTTACTTACCAATATTAATAGTGGCCTGCTTGGAAATGACCTCAGGAGACAAGGGGTTGAGCTTGGAGACATCAGTGACAGTGGTCGCCATGGTTGCTGTGACAACTGGAGAAAAAGTGTAGTCAGTCAGTACAAAGTAGAAAAGAGGGCAGATTTCTTATGACAAGTAGTGTTTTTTGTTGTTTTGTTTTGTTTTCTTACTTTATCAATAACAAGAAGAACAAACAAAAAAGAAGAGTAGTGTACTGTTATTGTACGCTCTTTACAGGACTCGAAAAGTAGAGAGAGAGAGAGAGGGAGAGAATACCGAGTCACGTCTAGAAGATGTATGTGGATGTGAGTGGTGTTTCCATCCATACACATCCACCCATCCATACACATCCATCCATACACATCCATACACATCTACCCATCCATACACATAGACCCATCCATACACATCTACCCATCTATACACATCCACCCATGGTCTACACTTTATTTTATTTTTGTAAAATATATATCACTATCTTTATGCATTCTTCTTCACAGCAGATACAGACTAAAGAATCACCCTCTTTTTTAGTCACCTCCCAAACCTAAACTCACTTACCTTGGGTGTCTTTCCAATAGTCATAGATATTCTAGTAAGACCCATATTCAGGGCAAACAGTAAAAAGATAAACAATGAAGCAGCCAATGGCTTCTGTAAAAAGCTAAGCATAGGCACCTCATAGGAAACCTAATTCTTTATCAGCCAAAACATAACACACCTAGGGAAACCCCTACCTGTATGAACTGAGAGTGTTCTTGAATCACATTGAACTTTCTGAGAGTGAGGCTATAGTGTCCTGTAGTATCAAAGTTGGTGAAGTGTTTTGCGTGTTCAATAGAGTCCACATGGAAAGGAGCGTCCACCTGAACATGTCTATTCCATAGTGTATAAGCAGATGTTATAGCTTATAGAAACAAGACGGTGTGTCTGCTGCTATTACCCCTCCTACTTACCGTGCTCCTTCAGGAAGAATGATCTTGACTTCTAATTGCTCGATGGTCATAAGATAAACATTCTCCACCAGAGGAACATTCAGCACATAGCGGCCACTTCCAACAGACCGCAAAAACTGATCCAATCCCACATTGTAGCCATGATACCAGGTGTATTTCCAACCTCCAAACAATGGATAACGAGGACGCAGCGTAAGAATAGTAGAAGTGGCGTCGTGCTGAATAATAGAAGTAGACACATTGCCAATATCATCTCTGTAGTAAATATCACTTGCTTCTGTTGGGATTCTGAAGGAGAGTTGCTGCACTACATTGGTCTGTGCATGAATCTGTCCAGTGGTTTGGTAGCGAGCACGGTTAAAGGGCTCCTCCAATCTAATCCAAGCAAACGTATTAAAAGAAAGAGTCTATCCATTCTATGCAACCACTTGCTATGGCTGCTATTACATACTCTGCACCATCATGACGCAGCTGGTAGTGTTCTTCCACTGCCAAGTTACTTCCCCAGTGTGATACTTGCAAATCACGGTGCAGGTGGGTCACTGTCAGGAGTGGCTTGAGGTATTCATAGTGACATGTCAACAGTTCATAGGCCTCGGAAGGAACTCCCTCAAAAGGTCCATACACCACCTTGTTGCCTGTTTTTGTCACCTTATCATCATTGCCTGTATAAGAGACAATGTTGGCAGAAGGAAGTCTGTTCTAGCTCATGAGTGTCTGTGTGTGTGTGTGTGTCTTTCCAATAATAATAATAATAATAATAATAATAGTAATAGTAATAGTAATAATAATAGTAGTGGTAGTAGTGGTAATGACAGGCCACTGACTGACTGACTGACTACTTTACTTACTGTAGAGTTGTCTTCATCTCTTGGGTTGGGTAGGGAGAGTGGACATATACATTGCTCTTGTAGGATAGATGCTGTCGAGCCACTTGAGGCAACTTGGCAGGAAAAGGAGTGACCATGCTAGTATAAGACAGCTTGATGCCAAGACGGACCTCTTCTCCTTTACCAAGAGGAGTTGCCAAGAGAACCTTGTACAGCTGCAAGTGTCTATTACATAGACATGGAGGTGTGAGCTGAACAGACATGGTGCATGCAAGAAGAGACTTACTTCACAGTATCAAAACCAGCAGTTTCTACTTGCAGGCTTATCTTGGGTTCCTGACGCATGGACGCATGAACAGACGCAAGATGTTCTTGTTCTTCCTCAGTAAGTGAAAAGTAGTACTCACTCACAGACTGTGGACTTGTGTTCTTCACTCGCAAACCCAGGTCATGGTGAACAATAGGTGTACGCAGGTCAATGACGCGAAGTACTTTGATATTCTCAAAGTGGGCTGGAATAGGAATGACAGTGGTGGAGAGGGCGTGGGTGGTGACAGCAGCTGCCCATAGACAGTGGCTATAGGCAAGAACAAGGACAACGCCTAGCCATACACGCAGAGAGAGTGTTTGCATAGGAGAAGCAGTGGAAGAAGATATATCTTTATATCTTTATATATATATATTTATATTTATAAAAAAAAAAAAAGGTGGAAGGCTGTCTCTGTAGAGCAAAGAAAGTGTAAAGTGAGGGACGCGTGAACAGCGGACAGAAACAAGTCCTTTTCTAGAGAGCGGGCCAATCAAATGTCGTTGCGTTGGAAGATCCGTTCTATTTTATTAACCCTGCTGGACCTGCAGTGGTAAGAAAATAGCAGGAGAAAGGAAAGAGAGGAGAATGATTGGACTCCTCAAGTGATAAACAGTCTATAGCAGTGGAATTAGGAATAAAAATAGGGCAAGAGTAGAGTAGAGTAGAAAGAGAGAGAAACGGATTAGATTCAATCCCATTGGCTGGTGTGGCCTGGCCTGAGGATGAGGGTTGGATGGCTCTTTAATGATAGGACTTTCTTTTTATATTCTTTCCAGTGACAGGACGGAAGTTCCAACCAGATATAATCCAACTGCCCAATCCCAGAGTGCCACGTCATCACTCGAATTTGTTTGTAAAAAAAATCTTCCGCTGTCCAACAGAGATTTCTCTCTCTCTCTTTCTCACCACCACTTCCGAAAAAGTTTATCACTATGGCTCACGCAAATGTCTGGAATGCTCATCCCCGTAGCAGCTGCAAGGGTGCTCGTCAGTGGTGAGTATCAGTCGTAGTATGAGTAGTATAAGTACACTTCTTGTCCTGGACGGTGTGTTAAGAAAACATGGGTGTATGGAAAATACTGCTGTTGATAAGCCACAAAAAAAAAAAGAACTTTCATTTCTACTAAGCAAGTCAGTGATTAAACGTTGTTCATTTAGCCGTGTCTGTGCCCACACTGCTGGTTTGATCCGCAAGTACAACCTCAACATCTGCCGTCAGTGCTTCCGTGAGTACGCCAACGACATTGGTTTCCACAAGGTAAATAGACTAGAGACTACTACAAAAAAGAAACAAAAAGGAAAATACGCATGAGAACTTATCTGTGCGTTTGTGCTTCATAGTACCGTTAAGGAATCACCCGAGGAACATAAAAGAATGCACGCTTTTAAACCTCAAAGGACCATCTCATACTTGCATAACCTTACTTTTTGTATTGCTATATAACTTCATGGATATGTGAGAACATAGACTTAAAGCTCTCAATTATTAAAGAAAAGAGTTTTTGTGCAAAAGAAAATATTTTTCCTAGTATTATTATCAAAGCATTTAGTAACTATGTAAGACTGGTTTTTGTAGTGATTACAGCTTGACATCTCCATCTTTGGTTAATGTATAAGATCTTTAAGTAATTCACTTTTCCCCTTCTAGCATATAGATAGGCTTCCAGTGTCTGTTTCAATGTGTAAATTGTTCTGTCCCTTGTTCATAGGCTGCCTTCAATTGAACATGTTTGGGCTTGACTGAGATTGACTGAGATTGACTGAGCTTGGTAGGAGTTAATATCCGGGCCTTGGGATGGCCGGTATAAAGGTGCATTTCTAATGTGACTTGTCAACAGCAATGAAAGATTTATATTCCGATATCCTCTGCTACCTACAAACTTGACTTTGCTATAATACTAACTTTATGAACCCTTTAAAGATAGATTATTAACACTCCATAAAAGAGAAAGGTGGTAGTGGTGGTGGTGGTGGTTGAGATGGACTTATCACAAAGGGTAGTCGACAATAGATAGGTCTACTTTTGACATTCATTACAGCCTAACAACTCCGAACCCACTCTGACAATGAGAGGACATTTGTAAAGTGTCTTGATATTTTCCATCATTTCAACATCAATTTGGGTGGCTCTCCACTGATAATATCTAGTATAGATGTTTTTATTTTTTTTATTATCTTTATAAAGGGTCTTTTTTTCTGCATGTAGGCCTATATATGTTCAATAGGATTAGGGTTTAGAGGTGACTAATCAATTGTATAGTCTAGGTAAAAGTATCTGTTATGCAAGATAGTATATCTTCTTTATAAATTCCATGCATTTTTTGTTCTTTATTGTCTTTCTCAATGTAGATACAGTTACACAGCATTAGAAAGTATACGATTTTTTTTTTTTTGAAATCCTGAGAAAGAACATACTTTATGTATGAAAAGGCTACGACCTCAAAACACATACCAATGACCTCAAATACAACACAAAGTTATTTAAACATATTGTTTATATTAATATATATAAAAAGGTTTTTATTTAATACTTTGTTGGGCCACCTTTTGCATTAATAACTGCCTGGCAGCGATCCTTCATTGAGCCCACTAAACGTTCGGCAAGATCAACGTGGATATCTCTCCAAGCTTCTTCTAAAGCTGTCCTAATCTCATCGATGTTTTTTGATACCGGCCCTTTTGTCATTGATATGCTTATCAAGACCGCTTCAGAGATGTTCAATAGGGTTGAGATCAGGACTTTAGGCAGACCAGTAATCAAAACGTCTGATTGCATATGTCTATTTCCACTATGCTGTATAGCCGCTTGTATGGCAGCTAGCCCCGTCTTGGAATATAAAGTACCCATCTTCTTTCTCGTTCAATTCAATGAACCATAGCAGAGAGTTTTCTAACAAAATATTAACATATACGTCCTGATTTACGGTGCTATCAATAAAGACCAAAAGGCCCAAATCCACCAGCTCAGAAACAGCTCCAGATCATTATGCTGCCTTTCCTTCATTTGGTTGTAGGTATGATATGAGCAGCCTTGTATCTTTCTCTAATCTTTTGAATCACTCTGGCCACTCCCTGGTAACCTTCTTCAAACCGTGACTCATCAGACCATACAACGTGTCTCCAGTCCTCAGGGGTACATGTTTACCATTAGTCCTGATTTTACTAATGCTATTCTGGACATTAATCCTGCTAATGCCAATGATCTTTGAAATGCTACCCATGGAATGATTTTCTTTTCTAAGCCAGTAAACACCCTACTATTATCTTTCTTCAAGCTTAATATAAACTCTAGAGTTTTTAGTTGAGGATTTTTACTTTGATATTTGAGATTGATGAATGGAATATGATTCTGTACTAAGAAAAAGAAGATGAATCATGTTTAAAAATGTATAAATTATGGGGTCATAAAGTGAGAAAAAGAAAGAATTGGAAAATTTTCAAATGCAGATTTCCTTTTTTGGATTCATACGTTATCTTAATAGTGTTATAGCTTCATGAATCTATTAGATAAAAACATAAAACCTTCAATAGATACATATAATAGTTTTTATAATAATAAAAAGTAGTTTTATTGTAAGGTTTTTTTAGTAACCATTATAGCTACCTTTAGCATCTATTACTGCCTGGCATCTCCGCCCCATATTGACAATGAGATTGTCTGTTACTTTTGATATATTGACCCATTCCAGCATCAGGGCCGCCCAAAATCTCTCCTTGGTGTAAAATACCATTTTGTTCTTCCTAATGGTCTTTTTGAAGCGGGCCCACATATGCTCAATTGGATTTAGACTGGGACTTTGTGAGGACCTGTAAGGAGGAGATTTCATCTTCTTTGCTGTCTTCCATTCACAAGTCTCCTTGCTCGTATGGGGTCTATCATTGTCCTCCTGTAGTCAGAAAATAATATCAGGCTTTAGGAGAGATAATCACTTGAGCTCATGGCAGTAGACCTCTCCCAAGACATCAATGTACTTGTCGGAGTTTATCCTGCCCTCCTCTACGATCCATCTCCCAACACCCTCCCCACTAAAACAATACATAATATCACTCCAAACACTCCAATATTCATTGTCTCCAGGATGTTCTTGTGCTCAAAGGCCGTACCAGTCTGTCTGATGATTTTTACGCCTCTGCCATAGCTCATCAGCTCGACCCTAGACTCATCGGACCAGACAATCTCTTGCCACTACTCAAGTGTCCAACCAACGTGCTCATGGGCCCACTGGGGCCTTAATTCCATATATTTCTTGGTTCGAAGAGGCTTCACCACTGGACTGAAAGGGTGAAAACTCATTTCATCAAGGTACCTCTTCAAGGTTGGTCTTGATGCCTTGATGACCATGTCTTCCATGATGGCTTCCTTAGTCTGATGGAAATCACTGACTACTGTTCTTCTCAACTATCTGAGGGCTCTGTCATACAACTCTCTTTGTCGGTCACTCTTGGGAGAAGGCACCATCATTCCTGTCTTGTTGAAGTGTCTCAATGTCCCCTAAAGTGTTTCGAGGAACATTGAACATACAATATGCTTCGGCTTGGGTGGTGTTCATGTTCAGCACCTCATGGAGAATGACTGAACAAGTCTCGAGACTTGTCTATTTCCCATACATCTCGGGGGTGTTAGTGAAGATGTTTACGGTGTTGGATGAGTGAGACATTATAATAAAATAAGTGTTATGAAAAAAATGAAAAATAGTGTTTATTATTTTTGGTATAAAAATAGCCCGAAATTCGAAACCGTCGATTACATTTGTTTGGTCGCTTTATTATATAGATACAATTGCATGTACTATAAGCATCCATCTCTGTTTTCTTACTATTGACTCATATGCAGCGGTCTTTAGTTGTACTAACAAACAAACAAAAAAATCAATTTCAGATGAATCTGTCTTTATTATTCTTTGAATTTACATCTCCTTTACCACCTGTACTATCTATTCTGTTAGGTAGACTTATGGCACTAGAGATCAAAGGTATAAAAGATAGAGCAACTGTATAGAATAAACAGTACTACTGTTTTCTCTATACTCTAGATCTGCTGTTGAGATAATTCATGTCTAAATTCTGCAGTGTGTGAGTTCGAAAGTCAAACATAATTTCCGCTTGGTGTTTCTTGTTACTGTTATTTGTCTTCTGTCTATATGTTTCATTTGATCCAACTCATTCTATGCTGTTCTAGTAGTCTTTTGTTCCCTTGGTCTCAAAATATACACTCAAATCCAACATACATAAAAGCTATGTTTCCATGCAGTGTACTTTGTCTTTTATGAAGACAATAGTTAGGCTATTGAAGTATATTCACCGCTGTGTTTCCAATTCCAATTCCAATTCCAAGAAAATACATATGAGTGTAGCTGAAACACTTGAATGGAATAGTACCATAAATGACTGTCACACAAAGAAGAAGGTATTGTTTAAATTTGGCTATTGAAATGAAAAAAAAGAGATATACAACAGTGTATGTACTTAGAATGTCAAGGAACAGATACATGTACCCAAGTTGAAGAATTAATAGAGTCTACAGGACATAAGACATCAGTGTGGCATGGCGTTAATTGGGTTTCCAGATACGGACATCTAAACTTGAATCCAAAATAATAATAATAGACCCCTTTCTTTTTGCATGTCAACTTGGCCAGTGAAAACACAAAAGAAACACTAAATGCTTTTGTAAAAATTAATAAGCTAATTCTTGCTCATGTAAATGGCAATTAACTCTTCTGTAGTGAAAGTTTCAACACCATGGACAATGGTGACTGTAAAATTTACCAGAGCCACAGAACTTATACCCACGCTTAATGCATATGGTTTGAATGGGTGCTCTCATAGCAGCAAAATTCACGGTGAATTAAAATAGGGTGACTGCATAACATTGTTTCAAACTCACACAGTAAAGTCTACTCATCTCAGGGCATATGAAGTTGATGAAGCGACTCTATTGATTAGATTCATATTTATACTCTAAGTCAATCAGCAAACTGGTTTTTTTCTTTTCTTTATAATGACTTCACCTACTACACCAGCACTCACCAGCAATCTCTCTCGCTCACCCAGCCGTGCCCGTTCTCGTTCTCCAGAAGAACGTCGGGTTAGATCCCGTGTTTGCTCTCCTTCTCCTCGTCCTTTTCCTTCTCGTTCTCTGTCCCCTGTTCATGGTCGTCGCCACACGTGGCTCTCAGAATTTGACTTAATAATTCGAAGAATACATTGGTGTATGTCGGTGACGGCTGCAGTGATGGGTAATGATAATGATATTATTGATATTATTGACACTAATATTACTGATATAGATGATCGCGCACTCATTGGTGGTGGCAGAAGAGTTGGCCGGATTCCATCAAACCGTGCCATGCATGGCCCTGTTGTTGTGATGACCTAATATGAACACTCCTTTATTTTCTCTATTTTCCCTGCTATCAATACCACTCATTTATTTGCATCAATTCTATGTCACTGAGCATGCACTCTGTGAGATAGTGTAGTGTGATCACCTAATCTTCTTGGAGGTTTGGTGGAAAGTACGTTTGCAATGATAAGTAGCAAAGACCCCACGTCATAGGGAATAAAATAGCAACTAGTATAAAAGGTACAGTTTTCTATTACTTCAATAAAACAGACCTTGATCTGAGCTACTTTCTGAAGTATTGATAAGTACTATAGGCTTTCTTTGACTGGGATAGTGAGTTGCTTCTTGATCCCAACCTGTTTTATTTGTGTGTGTCTCCTTTTTGTTGGCTCTGAGTTGTGTTTGCACCCAGTGCCACACTCTTCCCTTTTAACCTGTTTGTTCTCTGTCCCATACATTATTTGTGGAAGATACCATACCACCTCATTACACTACATTCTTGCACCTGCAAACACATCCCCCACACCCCATCCATTCATCTCCTTGACCGTGTCAGTAGCCAGCCTCCCAAGGCCCTACGTGTCCCCAAACGTGTCTTTTGTGCCCAACATCACAACTCCTTTATTCTATGTCGCTGATCATACACTCCTTTATTCTCCGTATAGCATTTCATATTCAGCAATTAGATAGTAGCTTAGAGACATCAGTATAAATACTCATCTGATTGTCATAAATAAATCTGCATTCTGATATCTGCTATCAGCCTATATTATCTACCATATCTCGTCTTATTCGCACAACACCTATTACCCTCTTCCTACCTGTTCCCAGTGGTCCCTTACAAGAAGAATGGGACCCTGGCATTATGCAAAACAATTTCTATGATGGAGCCTCTGAACAGTAGGAACAAATATCCTCAATGTATAATATTGGTGCACAATATCAAACCAATACCAATCATCTAGGCCAAGAAACCACTTTCAAGACAATGGAACAGAGAATCACAGAGGCAATATCGAAAGGTTTCAAAGAAATGGAAGGTAGAAGACAAGAAACAAACGCTACCATGGCACCAGGTGAACAAGGACTACATTTCACACCAGGAGTACCTTCCCGAAAGTGTTACAACTGCGGAGACACTGGTTATCCCATCCGCAATTTCACAAAGCCATGTGGGGTATGTCAAGACCCTAACTACACAAAGAATGGATGCTGACTACCTAGAGGGGAGGAAAGAAATGAAAAACCCCAGGATTTTCATCCTCGACGCCACCAGCAAATGTGAGCGTCAATACTGAACAAAAGCCTGTAAATACAATCAGAGTCATGAATCCAATAGTAAGAGATGGCGATAATTTAATGGTGTCAGCAGAAGAAAGAGAGAGGTGACAAGCAGAAATTGAGAGGAGAAGAATTGCCCAGCTTGAGGAAGCACGGAAAAAGAAACAGCCATATAAAGCAGCAGATAAAGAAGCTGCCAGACAAGGGCTACTATTACCTTCTAAGGTAGCCAATGCAAAGAAAAAGAACCCGATGATGATCAATGAGCAAGGACAAGTGGAAACATTTGACATCCTGGAAGCTGTAAAAACCACCTTTATACACATACCACTACATCAACTGTTGTACCACTCCCCTGATTTGAAGCAAATCTTAAAGGAAGGACTTGGATTCACTGTAGGATACAAAGCCAAAGTCAATCAAGTAGCGACCATTCAGTCAGGCATCTGCATTGATTTATCAAAGGAAGAGTCATCTGTTGGAGCAATGCAAGTAATTCAGCTGTTGTTGAAGGATGAGATCGTAGAGGCAATGATCGACAGCGGTGCAGCTGTTAGCCTGATCCCATTAACACTAGTAAAACACATTGATTGGGAGAATTGTATTGAACCAACTGAAATCAAGCTAAACTTCGGTGGAAGCATTGTAGAAAAATCAATGGGATGTATCAGAGGAATCACTAACAATCACAGGACAATTATCTGTAAAGCACAACTTCTTAGTCAGTGACCATCCAGAAACTCCATTTCTTTTGGGACGAGATTTCTTAAAAGGCGTCAAGATCATTCTGGACATACACAATGAAGAATTGATCTTTGATGTGGATTCGATCCCAGGACAGTCCGATGAAAACAAACAGGCAATCATCAATACCCATGAAGGAACAGGTCTTTTTGATGAGGATCAGGGCCATTCATAACAACAGGACGTAAGGGTTATGTAAGTCTCTGTGAGTCCCATCGACAAGAATTCCTCAGTTGTCCGTTTGGTCCAGGCCGTAACATTGAAGCCCTATGAAATGTTACATGTACAAATTGAGTACACCCAACCAAGACTACACCCGGGCAATCAGGTTGCCGTGTTAGTACCAGAATTTACGGGAGTACATAATGGCCTTATAGTTTGTCCGACGTTGACACATCCATCAGTACATCCCTACACAATCTTTGGGAACTTTACAAACCAACCGTTGAATGTGATGGCGGGAACTGCACTAGGAAACCTCATACCAGCCATGGGGACAATAGAAGAGTATAGGCAAGGACCATTAGCCACCCAAAATGTCAAGGACATACAAGAACAATTATTGAACACGGCGGTATATCCTGACATGCATGAGATGCCTTTTGTACTAGCAGGCCCGATATACTGTCCAGAGGACATACCACGACCAGCCGTGTGAATCAACCAGATAACTACACATCAGGAGCCGCAAGACACTACCACAGACCTAGAAGGATTTGATGTAAATACAGAATTATCAGAAGAAGATAAAAGAAAAATTATAGCAGTGATAAGAAAGTATCCACAAGTGTTTGCTACCAAATTAAGTGAGGTTAATAAACTGCAATGTGAACCATATGTAGAATAGGTGACGTCTCTCCACCTATTTGCATGGATGGCTGTGGAAAAAGTGGGAGAGGATGAAGTTGCTAAAAGTAGTTAAAATAATGGAATGTTTCATAAAAGTAGTATATATAATAGCCAATTGCACATTTTAATAATAATAATAATAATAAAAAGAAGTCAAAGCAAACACTTGGATTCCTTAAGTAGGGTGGATTATACCCAAGGTCAAGTTGTTGGTTCTTGCTCTGTTCCTGTTTTTCCCTTGTTTGTCCCTTTCGTTGGTCCGTCGGTAGGAGGATTACCGTTATCTGTTCTCTCGTGCCCCCGCAGACCCAGTTCCAGAGTGTCCACACCAGATTACAACACTCATAGCTCCCATAACCTTTAGAGCCGAGCTCCCCCGACACACTACCCAAGAGCTAGTTCAACTCCCATCGATACAAGAGCAGCTAGCCTTTCCCCGAAGTCCTGCGTGTCTAAAGAACGAACCCCGTTGCCCAAGCATACACATATACCATTCGTTTAAAGCCATATGCCAAACCTAAGAGTTGTCCAGCATATAGAGTTCCTCATGATGCCAAAAATTGGTTGCAGTCGGCTATCAAACAATTGATGAAGTTGGACAAGATAGAAGTGAGTAACAGTGAATGGGCGGCCGGGACAGTCCTTATCCCAGCAGATATGAAAAAACGAAAGAAACAAAAGAGAATGAGGGTAATAGGGAAGGCACCAAGTGTCAAAATAACACCTATACCACGACGAATACCAGGAAAGATCTATGAAATGTTTCCAGAACCAAAGAATGAGGCAGATCAGGAAAGCGTTGAAGAAGAATGGGAATTAGAGGAGGATAATATGAAAGCATATGTACAACGACAGTTTACCGCAGATCCACCACAAAGGCTGGTAAAAACCAAAGAAGGTGAAATTGTCCGTTATACAACCGTGGCACCACAACAGACCCCAAAAGACCCTTATTGGTTGTGCTTGGATTACAAGCCCGTGAATGCCTAAACCTTGAAAGACACATATCCATTGCCAAATATTAATTTTTTGTTTACAATGCTTGGAAAAGCTAAATATTTTACCATTATCGACGAAATAAAAGGATATTGGCAAATGGAAATGGCACCAGAACACTGGGAGTATATAGCCTTTATTAAATCATTTGGACTCTATCAATGGAAAGTAATGCCCATGGGATTACAAGGAGCACCAGAAGCTTGGTAGAGGGCCATGGAAAAGTCTTTCAGCGAAGTTTTATATCAAAGTTTATTGATCTACATCGATGATGGACTGGTCTATTCAGACAGTGTCGATGCACATATGCAGCACCTGGATGCAGTGTTGGGCATCGCAGCAAAAATCAACTTATCCATAGCAAAGTCCAAATATAAATTCGGATATCAAGAGTTGAAGTTGCTTGGATACATGTGTGGAAGAGAAGGTTTCCGAATGGACCCTGCAAAGACAAGTCGAATCAAGGATTAGCCAATACCGCGCAATGTCAGTGAAGTACGAACATTTTATGGCTTGATACAGTATTATCGCATATTTATTCCACATTTTTCTGCCGAAACCCAACCGCTTAATGCTTTATTGAAAAAGAATATGAGATTTACATGGGATACGAGTACACAATTATGTTTTGATCGCTGCAAGGAACTAATGACGACCGAACCGGTGCTTATTCATCCAGCTTTTGCTCAGGTCTTCATTCTGTATACCGATGCATCGAGAGTGGCAATATCCGGAATTCTGACTCAAGCAGACCAAAACGACGAGACATTGTTGCATCCGGTATATTATGGGAGTCGATCGTTAGTGGGTGCAGAAAAGAATTATGCAGTGTATGAGCTAGAGTTCCTAGTATAGTGTATCTCATCAAGTACTTCCGACACTATTTGTTAGGCAAACATTCTAAGGTGTATTCAGACCATCAAGCCTTAAAGTATATGATGAAATTGAAAGAAAATTCTTCAGCCAGGGTAGCAAAGTGGTTGATGGCAATCATGGAGTATGATTTTGATATATATTACAGACCAGGAACTATGAATGCCAATGCGGATGCCTTGTCCCGAGTGCCTGAGAGGATGTGGATAAACTCTAGGACAACAATCGGCCTGGTAGAGGAAATTAAAGATGACTATTTGCCAATTTATGGTATAGAGGAACAAAGCCCGGACGATAACCCCTACCATGGTTTAGACTCACGACGATATGTAGCCTTATGTCAATACTTAACAACTTTGACTTTTCCAGAAGGAACCATTGAGAAAGAGAAATCAGTAGTGCGAATGATAGCTCAACGATATCAGGTGAAAGGAAAAGACCTATATACCAGGGCCAAAGGTACACAACACGAGAGACAAGTGCTGAGAGAAGACTAGGTGTTACCAGTGCTCCAGAGAAACCATGATCATAGCCTGGCAGGACATCAAGCAACAATGAGAACTCTTAAAGCAGTTAGTCTGCACTATTATTGGCCGAATTACTTTGAAGATGTAAGACGATACGTGAGTTCATGCCCAGTGTGTCAACAATATCGAAGAAGGGATCCGCCAGCACCATTGGAAGCATTTCCAACTCCAAAGAATGGACCCTTGAGCGAACTAATGATGGATTTTTTCTCGGTACCTCTACTGGAAGGCGGATATACATGTATATTGGTGATCATTGACATGTTTACAGGATGGATAGAAGCATATCCTAGCACTTCGTATCAGGCCAAAGTCACCGCCATAGGAGTTTACAAATGGATTTGCAGATTTGGGGTCCCACAGATCATTTATTCAGATGGTGAAAAACACTTTTTGCTAGACTAACTGATAATTTCCTAAGTCAATACGGAGTTGTTCTCCGAGTTGAACCAGCACATCAATCACAAAGACAAGGAAAAGTGGAACGAGCCATACAGACATTAAAGAACATATTGAGACGACTTTGTCAACAGTATGTCAGTACATGGGAACATTGGTTACCAGCAGCATTATATGTAATACAAACAAGTCCTAGTGGTGTACATGGATTTAGTCCTTTTTACCTATTACATGGAAGACAAGTGAGAAACAAAGATCAGATTATGGGAGATCAAAATGAGCTGGTGGCTGAAGAGAACATTGAAGAATAATTATTCTCTCAACCTGAAGAAATAATACAACAGAATCAAGACATCCTTCCCCTTGCACAGGCTTGTCAACAGAAGAAAAAGCAAGAAATGAAGCAGATCTATAACCAGACCAAAGGCAGTAAACAAAAGATATTTTATATTTGGGATTGAGTTTTAGTCAAGAACCATGCTATTGCTGCAATGAGTACTGACATTGGACCTCAATGGGTTGGACCCTACCATATTGTGGAAATATTGGGAAGAAACATATACATTGTTTCATATGGATAACTTTGGGTACCAGCACCAGTACATACCAATGATATGTTATTATATTGTGCAAGACCAAGACAGAATTTGTGGTACACCAAGATGACTAAAGAGCAAGAAACCAGTAGTTCAACTACCAACCAAACTACCAGGTTGGAGTCTAAGCGTCGCCGAGTCGACACCACTGAGACTAGACCCTTGTGTGATAGTGTGGTGTGACCACCTAATCTTCTTGGAGGTTCGGTGGAAAGCACGTTTGCAATGATAAGTAGCAAAGACCCCACGTCATAGGGAATAAAATAGCAACTAGTATAAAAAGTGTAGTATTATATTACTTCATTAAAACAGACCTTGATCCGAGCTACTTCCTGAAGTATTGATAAGTACTACAGTGGCTTTCAAAATAATAATGGACTTTTTTCATGCCCCGGTATAATTCTGTAATAGGAAATACTTATTCTTTATCACAAAAACATACATTAAACACACAGTAGAGACTTTAAAATTGGATGAAGTATAAAGAAGGTCAACAGAATAATAAATACAAATTTATTGGGTGGAAACCCTTAATATTTAGTGTTTCCACCTTTGGCCTCAATGACAGCCTTGCATCTCCGCCCCATGCTGGCAATGAGAGCGTCTGTGGTGTCCTTGGGATTTTTTCCCATTCTTCCAACAGAAGCACCTCCAGATCCTGAAGGGAGCTTTCTGGGGTCATTATCTTCCTGATGGCCCTGTCAAACACCTCCCAAAGTTGCTCTATAGGGTTGAGGTCGGGGCTTTGCAATGGTCACCCCTCCATAGTGGCAATGGTCTCTTGTGCCTTCCACAACCTGGACTCTTTGCTTTTATGACAGCTAGTATTGTCCTTTTGATGAGCTTAACATACCACTGGATTCAGTACCATGAGTTGAGCTAGCTCAGGGCAGTAGTTATCCTTTAAGATCTCAATGTATTCTCTACTGTCTCTACTGTCCTTCACAGGCACCAACCTTCCAACACCTTCATCAGAGAAAGAACCCCACACCATCACACTAACATCACCAAACTTCATTGTTGGCTTGATATTTTTTGGGAGAAGCTCCTACTCCTTTCTTTGCACCACTCTGTTGCAGTTATTGGTTCTCATCAGTTGGTACTTTGACTCATCGGACCAGATGACTGTCTTCCAGTCTTCTTCTGTACAGTGAAGATGAGCCTTAGCCCAAACAAGTCTCAACTTCTTGTGTTTAGTAGTGAGAGAAGGTTTCTTAACCATACAAGAAAACAGGCCAAGCTTCTTCATCAATTTTCTAAAATTGTTCATGGACAATTAGGTGGTCATCTGCTTGCGAAGATGATACATTATCTGGAATGAATCCCTTCCCACTTCGCGACTGACCTTTCTCTCGTTCCTCTCCTTCAGAATGGGATTGCACCCAGTGCTCTTCTTGGCCTTGAAGCAACCAGTTTCTTTATATCTCTTTACGATAAGGGAAACAGACTGCTGACAAACTCCAAACCTAGCAGAAATGACAACCTGGCTGGTCTCATTAACAGTGGCCTCGTGAGCAATGAGACAGCGGTTGAAGTCATCAATATTTTTTCCCTGTTTCCAAGAGGTTTTTTGGTGTGTTAAGTGGTGTTAGATGAGGTAGAAATTAGGGTGAAAAAGCGATAATTGAATAATGTTTAATTTTAAAAAAAAATTCAAGGGTAAAATTATGGTTTGAATTTGAAATCTTCCTTATTATTTTGAAAGCCACTGTACTTAGCAATTAGAAAAGGCTCCTTGCCAATGTGGTCACCCTTCGGCTAACAGGGACCATTTTCTCACATGTACATTCTTTGATCATGAACGCTCTACATTTCTGCTCTTCTTAGTTCCTGCACCACCACACGACGTTCATCCAATTGACTATTGTCTAAATCTTCTGCCGCGCACGGTTAAGTCTTTTGTTAAATGGCGAGATCTCTGGCTCAGTTTGTTAATACTGCTGCAAGCCATTGATCGAGCCATGTCTACTCGAGACTTTAAGGTAGAGCCATCAGCTGGTAGCTTGCTCATTGAGGCTGCCGATAGGTGTGTTGAGCGGGAATGCCAACGCCGCCATAGAGTGCAAAGACTCCTTCAGCAACAGACGCTGTATCCTCACTTTTCCTCCAATCTCTCCTCTACCACCTATTCTTAACCCGTTTAGCAAAGCCAGAAGCTGCTAGTGTATTTGCTAAATATATTCTCAGGATTGTCCAAGTTACTCTAAGTATCCCTCCTTGGATTTCGAATCACCACAGGATGAGGGTTATCTTTTTGGTGTCCTGGTTTCCTTGCTGACTTTATGGCCTTTTTGGATTTCTATTATTGACCTATCATTTACCATAATCTCCACTCATTTTTCATTATTTTTCCTTCATTTGAGGTTTTATATTTCTCTTGTCCGTCTGTTTCTCATTCATTTTTCAATTTTTTTTCACTTTCGTATTTGAAGTGTTTATATGTTTATTCTTATTTTTTCAAAAGCTCTCATAGGGTGGCTAATATGCCCAATGCGCAAGTAGCAAATTACACCCAAAAATAAAAAATAAAATAATTTGAACTGTAGATGTGTATGCTTAGTACACACCAGGAAATCTTTAGGATATAAAAAGAAATAGTCAAAATACAATTGTTTAAGAAATGACACATCGATTTGAAAAGGAGCAAAAATAAATTAAAATGTATTCATATTAGTTTTTAAATAAAGATGATTATTATAATTTACCTGTAAATATCAGAATCCCGGAGGAAACCACTTTCAATATTGCGATATGATATAAATATCTATTCTTCTCGAAGGAAGAGAGCTGGTCATAGACGACCTTTTAATCCCTCTTCTGTAATTGTATAGATATTCTTTGATGTATTCATATCTCTGTTCCAAACAATTCCACAACCTTGGCAAGCGTGGATACTATTGAAATTCATGAATACCTCGCTGAGGTTGTTTGTTTTATAAGTGTGGCAGATCTTGAGAACAACAAAATAAAACAAAATAACTGTTAGAAGAGCTATTCATATTGAGTGAGAGGTCAATTATGTTTACCCTCGATATTCTAGTCTCATCAACATCAACCATAAGAAGATCTCCGTCTTTTTGTCTCTTTTTCAATGATTGATATAAAATTCTTGGCAAATCAACACGATGACATTTAAATTTGGCAGCATCTTTTACCTTTACACCTATGCCATAGGCAACAACTGGAAGTTTGGTAGGATCGTACCCCAATCATTTTAGGTGTAATATCCCTTTTTAATAATAAAATAATAGTAAAAATAATTAGCTCGAGATGTATTAATGTACTCTATGTATGTGTCGTATTACCCTTGCACTGGCACCTTTTTCTTGCCTTTGTCTTTGTAATGGATCCACTGGGTTTATTATAGTAAAAGAATATACAATAGAAACTGACTAACATGTAAGACATAACAACCATGCACTCACCAGATCACAACTGTTGGTTTATATGCCAGACAAAGGCAAACAAGTTAAAGAGAGTAGAAGTTATGAACAACAGACAGTGCAATTATCAGGTATTAATATTCGAGCAGAAGAGAACAAGACGAAATTTCACAAGTCAATTACTTAATCAGAACTACCAAAGTAATGCAGACTACAACAACATTTTAAAAAGAAAAGAAGTGCTTAAAGAACAGTTGCCTAGTTACCAGTTGTGCTCAAATCGTGTATTCTGTTCCTGTTCATGTACCCTATTTGATTTCCCTTAAACCAGACTTTGTGTCCAATACTCTATCTCGTCGTTCCTGCTAGAGAAAAAACTACTACAAATTCATCTCTCTAGTAGTCCTGTTGATAACCTTACTGCTCTTTATTACAGATACTTGAAAACTTTTGATTCTAAACACAGATACATAGAAGGGAATTTTTATTGACGTAAAAGGAAGGATATATCCCCGCTTAAAAGACCAGGAAAATATCCTGGTGTGTAGATATAGATAACAGCTTGTAGATGATTGGTGCCTTAATAATTTTTCGGATGTCCAAGTCATATCGAGACATTTATTGCTATATTTTGAAAAGCTGCCTCTTAATGAAGTCCACTTTTACGTATAACATAAACATGCACATTATTGCAAGGGCTTGCTATACTTTCTCTATAATCAACAGAAAATAAAACAATTAAAAATGAATAAAGACTTTCCACTGTCAATTGGTCACTTTATTTTTTTATAAAAATAATTTGGTCAAAGGTTTGAACAAAAAGAAAGAAAATTAAAGTTTTGAAATGAATAGCTCAGGATATCATAGAAAACAATAGAATACTACACATTATTCACTTCAAGAGTTTAATCATCCTATAGTCTTTCCACTCACAATTAGTAACTTCACCGAGAACGATGATTGCTTGGAAGGTTTCGATGGGTTAATTTACCGAAAAAAAAGGCTATTCTTTCTGTTCAAACTTCTGACCAAAGTATTTTTATTAAAAAAAAGTGACCAATTAACAATTGAAAGACTGTACCTTTACGAAATTATTAATTTTGGATGTTCTCATTCTTATTTATTACTATAGATATTTAAAGACATGCAGTGTATTTACGAACAAAGAATTGAAACTTTTAGGTGTTCCGATAAGAAGAATCTTAACTATACATTAGATCGAAAGTTCTATACCACATACTGCGTGGCATGTATTTAAAATGCATGTAAAGATATGCATGGTATTTTGATTTTCATCTTGAGCAACAAAAGTTCCTGGAGAGAATGCCTTAGAAAACATATCTTTTTTTTTTGAAGAATTTAAAAGGTAAACTATCTAAACAGTTCCTACTTTATCTATAAAAAAAATTACAATTCATCTCTTTTTAGAGTAAAATCCGGTATTACAAGCTTCGCCTTGTTAACTTTAGTAGTGTATCTTACCTTTTCCTAAGTCGAGCTCTTTATTCTCCGAAGAAATAAGAGGAATAACCGAAATTAATTCATCTGCAAGGCAAAGCGAATCGTAAATATTTGTCCTATTGTGATTTGTCTCGTAGTTCTCTAAATTATTGGCCAATGGACTTGGACATTTCCATTAACTTAATAACTATCTCTATTATGCTTGTCACTATGCTGTCATTACTATTCTTATTGTCAAAAAGAAAAGAAAAGAAAAGAAATAGAGCAAGATAAACTATGGTTGAAAATGAAAATGCACAAGAAAAAACATAACATTTCATAGAATTGGCACAGTATACAGCCTCTGTTCAATCTTGCCTGTTTAAAGTCATGAGAATAGGATAGTGTCTTTAAGAGAAAAGAAAGAAAACGTGTGCATAGAGAAGTTCACACAATTGCCAAGCTCAACCTGTATTTAGACTAAGACAGGTACATTAATATACCTATTGCTTCAATATAGGAAAGTGATGCTCTTATGCAATGATCACTACTACCAAACATCAATATCTCTATCAAGTTAATTAAGAGAGATGGGTGCACACATTCTATTGGAATCATGTGGTCTTCATCTTTTAGACGCCCCATTCCCAGGTCTGTTGACGGAATAATCAAAAGATAGAACAAGAAGCTCAGATTTGAACCCCATCAAATACTTGAGACATAAAGTGAGTAGTGTTGGGTATTCAAAGAAGTTACTCTGCTGATACATCAATGCAGATTCTTAAGGATACTTAAGAATCAAATAAAGAATAAGAGTTAAAAGTCAAAACCAATGTTACAGTAATGTATCTATTATGTTAAGTGAAAATGTCTGTTTAATCACATATTTAATACTAATAGGGTGTGTTCTTACCACAGAATGCACATAGTATGGGTGACAGATGTCTATTATACTTTATAGACAGTGCTGTGTTCTGGCCAATGAACCCCAATTTCCAAGTGCCCTCTAGATGCCATAGTACTCACAAGTGCCTCACATGCATGTTAGTAGTAAGATCATTACTTCTTTATTAAGTAAGTAATACTATTTACGAGGCATGCATACATTTCCCCGCTGGCAAAAAGTACCTTATGTACGCTCTCTTTCTCCTGAGGTTAACAGAAATAGGAGTTTGCTACGATGTATTGAAGCACTCATGATCTCCGAGTTAAGCAAGCATCATCCTACTGTATAATGTTTAGGATTTTGCCAAGTACCTGTTCATAATGAAGATAACAGTAGGATCAATACAACCAAAGTACCCCACAAGAACACACAGGCTATATTCTTTAGATAACAGATGAACTACAATTTACTCCATGATAATAAGATAGACAGGGGAAAATGGATAATAAAAACTCTATTTAAATTTTGCCACTATCACTGCTATTTTCATCTTTTCATCTTTTCATCTTAGAAAAAGACAGAATGACTGTTAAATGTAATAATTCTTATGCCTTAATAATAATAACCCAATGTTATTGCCTATATCATTACTTGACCTCTTTTATGCTACTTTTCCTTATGGCATTCCAATGAACTTTTCTTTATATCTATTCAATCAACAAGTGGCTTGCGTCTCTTTTTTTTTTGCTTTACTCACTGCACAGAATAAATGGTTGGATTGATTTGTTTATTTATTGATCGATCTTAAAGGGGCGCTATGTCACCCGTCCTGTAAAGGAAAGATTTTTCTTCCATTGTGTACTAGGCCTCTGCTCTCTGTAGTTATCCATGTTTTCTCTCTTTCTATCACCATGGCAGCCTGTACGAGCAACATCAACATCTATTCGACATTCTACCCTGCTTTTACAAATATGCCAGTTTTCCTCTACACCTGCTGTCCTCACCAAACGAGCCCAAATGAGACGTCCCAACATCTCTACACTCACCAAACATCTCAAACCTGATGGCATGACAGGAAAGGAGCGTCGTGATATGTTAAAAATTAAATTAAAGTCGCACCGCCCCAAAAGCGCCAATGCACCGTACGTTCCTGTGAAAAGACGTCTCGAGAAGATCCAGTCCACTATTGCTACAAAGCCTAAAGAGAATGTCCGAGAACTCACTGAATTCTTATCACAACAAAAGTTTGATGATCTTGGACTCTCTCTAGATGTATTAAAGGCCATTCAACAAGGCCACTTGAAACATTTGGAAGATCCACAGCCTACAGAAATCCAAGCCTTGTCTATCCCTAAACTACTCCGTTCTAACCGCCATGTATTATGTGCAGCAGAGACAGGATCTGGCAAGACATTAGCCTATCTTGCCCCCACACTGCACATGTTGAAGCTCGACGAAAAAAAGGTGCGTCGTAGATTAGACCATCCTCGCGCTATTGTCCTAGTGCCAACACGCGAACTGGTCTCTCAAGTAGTAAAAACAGCCAAGTCCCTAGGACATGCCTGTAAACATCGCTCCTTGGGGATTACCTCACGTACTCCCCGACACCAACTGCTAGAGAGTTTGGCGGATGGTCCTGTCGATATTCTTGTGACTATTCCCACTGCACTCATGACGTTGATCAAGAACAAGACTATCTCTTTAACAGACACTCGCTATCTTATTATTGATGAGGCCGATTCTTTGTTTGATTCTGGTTGGGGAGATGATTGTCGATCCATCATTGAGCAACTAAAAACCATCTGCAGCCAGCAAAAGGTAACAGAAAAGGTCATTGTAGTATCAGCCACACTACCTCGTTCTGTTCATACTGCTCTTGATAGCCTGTTTCCTGATATGCTCAAAATCACTACACCCTCACTGCATCGTGCACTGCCTAATCTAAAACAGTCTTTTGTTGACCTTGCACGTTTCAATGGCAATCGACAAATGGCCCTATTAGAAGTCTTGAAGAAGAATATCAAAGATGGAAAAACCCTTGTGTTCTGTAATACTAAGAAAGCGGTTGAACTTCTTCATCAATGGCTCAAGACCAAACATATCAATGCCATGGCACTGTACAAAGACACAGAAATGAGTCGTGAGGAGATTCTACGCTTGTTTAGCACACCTGCAGATACCGTTTCTCTTGAACCCTATGTACAAGGAGATACAAAGGAACTTCCACTCAATCCCAATGTCCTTCTAAGCACAGACATTGCCTCGCGTGGCATTGATACTACTTTTGTAGATCATGTCATTCTCTTTGATTTTCCTACTTCTGTTGTAGACTATCTGCATCGTGTAGGAAGAACTGCTCGAGCAGGACAAAAGGGCAAGGCTACTTCTTTGATTGGTAGTAAGGATAAGATGATGGCGGATCGTATTCGTCGTTCCATCCGTGAAGGATCTGTCATGACCTAATGAATTGGAAGGTGTGAGTTGGTTGTATTTCCAATTCCCTTGCTCTCTATTGGCAATTTATAATCCCAAATGCATATCTTTGAATGATTTAAAGAGAAGAGTCCATCCTAGAGTTTATTATTATTATAGAGATAGAGAGATAGAGAGATAGATAGTAATTTTAAACATGGCGTAAAAAGAAAATTGAATACATACAATAAATAAGCATAGCATAAAAATAAGTTGACAAGAATAAAGCAAATAATAACAAGAGCAAGAATACAAGCGAGATCAAAAGGAAGAGCATACATCATACATGAAGAAGAAAGATATGTGGGTTATTGATAGTGTGAATCATTGAGTGCGTTGTAGTAGTATTATGTGCATAAGGCGTGCTGTTGATCTTCAGGGTCCACAAAGCGTGGAAAAGAGACATAGTCTTCTTCAAAGGATCCAAATTCTTTGGTATCTCTCCAGTCAGTCCATGATAAATCTGATTCCATGGAAGTGTTTTGAGAATCAGTATCTTGTTTGTCCTTGGATTGTCTTAATCCTGCCAAATCCACAAAGTATTGAAACATAGTTGTTGTTGTAAAGTGCTTATTTTAAAATAAAAAATAAAAAATGAAAAGTAGTGGTGAATAGTTAGTTGTATTTATATTTGTTGAATTCCTACACATTGAGTCTAGATTGTTCTAGTTTGAGCCTTCAAGGCAGGGAAGCAAGGCAAAAAGGAAAATATACAACGTGTTTTTTTATTATTATTACTCATGGCCAAAGTGAATGGAGACAAGCTGTCTTTTTCATAGGACCCCAGACAAGAAAAAGCCAGTGAGCAGGGCCATCTGCGGGGATGCACTTTTTAAACAGCATCATGCCCAGTCTATTTTTAGATTCTTTTCATCTCTGGTTATCGGTGCTCAACAACCAGTCATTTATTTTCAGAAACCACGAGGGACAATGGGAATTTCTGCGTTAATATTTTTTTTAAAAAAAAAAACCCACACAGACAATAAAATACAGAGAATAAGTAATTAATATTAGACATTATAATGTCTTTTTGCATGAAAAATTCAATAAGATACACTTTATTATTCTTTAAATAGTTTACCTATAGCATGGGTTTCTGTCAGTTAGTCAACCGAGGCTCCAGCGATCACTGGGGGGAACTAGAAGGCTTGGGACCTTTTCTTAGTTCTAATTGTATCATTTCTGTTCATTGATAACACCTAGGGTTCTTGACATGTTTCAATGTTTCCAAAGGTGACAGCTTCATCTGTGTGTCTGACCAGTCACCCAAGATCAATACTGGATCTTCTCCAAACTTGGCTCTCTAGTTTCGAGCGAGTTGTTTATCAGACTTTAATCTATTGATATGACTCAATAGCTTCATCTTTCAAAATGGCAGTAGTGCTGGTTTCTTAATAGAAAAAATGGCACTTGAGAGGTCTTTTTCTTTGACACCACGTTCTTTTGTTTTATTGCCATAATACAACATCAAGTCTTCTGATACACTTGCTTTTGCTTGTATATATATGATGATTTTTTTGAGCTTTACTGTTGAAACAGAGACTTGACTAAGTTTGTCTTCTAGTCCTTGGACAGAAGGAGGCTTGAATTTTTGTCAAAGCTTCTTGAAATGGATTGACTTTGTTTCTTTGGCTCGTTGATTACGTGTATGCCTATAGGTGGGTTTATTATCGGGTGTACTGTTTTTCTTTTTTTTTTATACAGAATAAGAGATCTCGACGATGTGAATCGATGAGTACGCATTTGTCTTTTGTTTCTGTTAATGTAGCTTGAGATATCTTTTCAATAGACTCAATGTGATCCTCATCAATAGGTGCTTTACGGCTACCACCTGAAGAACGTCTCGATATAAAGCTTTGCTTGACCACCGACACTGCCATACCATCGGTTTTTATTGTACCTTGAAATATCACTGACCTATCTATACCTTCATCTTCGAACACCTTTGATTTTAGATTGACAACATGACTCCAAAGATCAAACCTATGTCCCGTGTAGCTCTTATTTCTTAAAATATGGTAGCTGAACATGTTAGTGTCTATTGCAATGTAAGAAGAAATGAAGCTTTTACGAAGTGGGAATCAACTAAAAGATATGTTTCCATTTTCTTCGCATAGTTGAGCCAGCTTAGCAAATGTGTACATCTGCTTGGTTGGATTGGCTTTAGTATCATAATAGATGGAGTTTCTTTTTATAGCAAATCCATAACTGGGAAGATAGTAGGCTGGTAGGTCTTGTACTCAGCAAAGACCTTTTTTTGTTCAAGAAATTTATGGGTGCATTTGGAACAGCTTTTGTCAAGATATCGAATTTGATTTGTGTACACATATCCACAACATCTTGTATATCTATTTTGAAGATGGTTTACTCAAGAAAAGTTATTGTGTATATAATTAAGATTAACGTACTTCTTAAGAAAGTTTGAATACAGCCACACCCAATTGAGTTGAATACTTTTGAAGATAGATTTCAGGACGAAATATTTAGGATATGTTCAACATCAAATAAAACACTTTACATTTGATCTATAAGCTTAAGACTTAAGCATACCAAAACTCAACATCTTTATTTATTGAAAATAAAATAATAATAATACAATTAATACTTTGTATGGCCTCCTTTGGTATCAATGACTGTCTGTTATCTATCTGTCATACTTTGAACTCATCATTGTGCAAGTTCAATACTAACTCTCACTCACTCTTCTGCAAGTAGAGTCCTCAGATTTTCAACATTGGTAATAGGTACCCTTCATTCTTCAATCTGTCTTTCCAAGGTCCACCCTATGTGTTCAACTGAGCTCAAGTCAGGGATTTGTGCGAGCCAGCAATCAAAATGCCTAATCTGATGTGTCTCTTTCTACCATCTAGCATAGTCCCCAGTAGAACAGCTATCACACTTGCTCAGTCAATTTATTTATCTTTGTTTTTTCAGTTAAAGTTGGCTTGTGATCTACATAAAAAGATACAAACCCTAGCTGCTTACAGTAGCTGATAATAGTGTTTCTACATACATCCACTTCAACAACTCAACACTTCCAATTCCAGCTGATTGTATGAGGCAGATGGACTCTTTCTAATGACCTTTTCCAGGTGTCCAAGATCCCTCTCATTCATTTATTATTATTATGGGTTTTCCATGACTCTCTAGATGTAAGAGCGATATATATTTATTGATGTTCCTGATGCTATTCTAACTATGGGCTTTTTCATCCCAATTACACTCACAATCACAGCCAATTTAAATACAGTCTTCAACAGACAATATCTGTCTAATTATCTTTTATCTTTTGCCTTTTCACATTCTCCACAAATGTGAGTTTCTGAAAATCTATCTGACATAGTGTGTTAGTTTAATGATATTTGTAAAGAAAAAGAGCTTCATACAAAATAAAAGTCTTTTCCCCTTTTTATCATGTTTTCAGCAAACATTAAATTCAATTGAGTGTGGCTGTGTATTATTCATTAGCCAACTAGTATATATCTCAGACGCTTTAACAAATTCCACGGTGTTGGACAGAATATACACAGAGAAAAGGCATTGTTATAAGAAATGAAGGATATAGTGTATATTATTTATTTATTTTAGTATAAAAATGGTGTGTGATTTACAAGGACTGATATATATATATATATTTCTTTTAGTTAATTTATAATTGAAGCAATAACTATTATACATCTATATGTTTTGACTGTATAAATATATTAAAATATTAAAATATTAAAATACTGCCTCTACATTTTATATTCACTTGGAGAATAAAGAACATTGATACCCGATGTAGATTTTATACTACATTCTACTAAATATATATCTCCTGTATTTTTCAGAGAAGCCTCCATGTAAGTCATTTAAATAATTGTTTGCAAATATTAGCTAATTTGGCAGAGTGAATAAATTGATGCTCTAATTATGTGTTCTAACAATATAATTTATTTTAAAGTAATTTGTCAGGACGCTCAACAAATCTTAATTCATGAGGCATAGGACGGAAAGTCAAGCCATGGGTTATAGATGTCGTATAATCAGTATATACAGGATTATTATTGGAATCAAGCATTGGCTCAATTGTACAGCGTGACCAAAGATTGACATAAACATAAAAGAGCTCTGTCTCAGCCTATTGGATGGCCAAATAAAATTATTTTGTTAAAAGGCAAACTCAAATATTTCTTAAAGATATTACCAGGTAACTTCCAGGGCAAATGCGTCTTTATAGTGCCACACATCAACATTAGTAAATCAAAGATAAGTGATGTTATGCTGTTTATTTTTACCTTCCCCATCCAAAGTTGAATTGATCGCGCTCACTTGTGTTTCCATTTGCTGATGCAAACATTGTACTTTTGTTGTTCATAAATCGCTCCGGAATAAACTTATCTGGTTCGGAATAAACATCAGGATTTCGGTGCATAGTATACATATTGGTAAAAAGTGCGGACCCTTTTTTGATCAGATAGTTATCAACCATGACTACATAAAATAAGAAAACATGAGCTAGCTTTCTTTTCGTATTAAGCATTTATCATATACTAACTATCTTTATCAGCAACATGAGGAACACCAAGTATAGTAACTGGAAAACTGCGTAGCAATTCTCTTTGAACAGACAGTATATAGGGGAAATGTTCACGTTCTGAGAAATCTGGTAGTCGTCCATGTTTGGTGACAAATGTGTCTATCTCATCACACATCTTTTTCTGGATTTCTGGATGGTGTGATAAGAAAAGGAAAGCCCACGAAATTGTTGTAGCAACAGTGTCTGTTCCAGCAGTAATCATGTCATCTAAAAAATGAGTTTAGTCTCGTAGAATACTGAGAATATTTATGTAATTCAACTCACTCATAATCACAATCAAATCTTTTTCCTCGAATTGGGTCTTTTCATTCGATTCATGTATCTTTTTGAAGGCTGAATTGGTGTCGCTCTCGAAGGCTTCTTTAAGTAACTTCTTCATAAGAGGGTCACGTGAATTGCGAACCCATTCACCGTCTTTCTTATCTTTACCACTTATGTAGTCAATAAAAGATAAAACAGGAATGTACAAGCTTATATCTTCTTCAAAACTAGCCTTCTGTACAACAACATCAATAGCCTCTATAATCTCTTTGTATAATGGATCTTCAGGTGAATCCACACGTATTGCACAATATAAGCTCAATACCATATTAAGAGAGGCGCAAGTAGCATAGTTAAATGGATTCACGCTCTTCTTTGACTTTGTTTGTGCCATCAATTCTTTTACAAGATTTTTTGCTTCAAATAAGAGTACATCATTAGAAGCATTCAAAGCCTTGGGTGATATGAAATTGGTAGCTATGATAAATTGTTAATACAGCTAAGAGCTTATGAGTTTTTTCCCCTTTACCAGCTGCTCTTGTGTCTGTCCATCTTTTTCCGTATTTAGCAAAAACAACGCCTCTAAAGTTCAAAGAGAAAGTAGAAATTAGATCTTTATACACATCATAGATTTTTTGCATTTTACCTGCCACCATAACTGTGATGTTTATCACTAAATTTATGAGGTGGACGTGAGGAAGTGCTAACCCCATTAGTTACAAATATTTTATGGGCAAGTCCTGGATCAGATATAATGATGAAATCTTGTACGCCCATCTTGATATGAATAATAGGCCCTGGAAGTGTATACGTTAATCTATGCTGACATGAATAGAACACACTATTTACCCAATTCTTTATGCCATTCATGAAGTTTAAGTTCGAGAGATTTAACAAGGTGTGGTATGTGGCCTAGAATACATGATGAATCTTTCAATAATTCATAGTATAGTTCTTACCAACAATTGGGTAGTTTCCTTTTGGCATTGGGACTGAGCCAGAGTCTTGGCTTTTGTCCTTTTTCATAATATGATAAACTGAATATACAGCAGTAACAAGAGCCACGGCACTCATCAGTGGTAGTTTTGAATCATTCAAGATTTCACTGATAACTTGAGGATTCGGGAGTGATAAGAATGAAGACATTTAATGAGACAAAGCAGAAAGAGACAGACTTTTGTTAGATTTTATAAGTGAATGTCATGTGGTAATACGGAGGCATTTACCATTGAAGCTTGTGTGATCTCTTTACTATTACCACTACTATTATAATCATAATAAGACCCTAAAACAGAATATTTGTTCTTAGGTTCTATCGCTATTATGTTGTCCAGTTTTCTTCTCTAAACACAAAGTTTTACTTCTTGATGACCGATTGCGCTGTATATGTCTCATCAAAAGTTATATTTATCCATTCTTTTGTTAGCAGTATAATATGTTCGTACACTATTGTTCAGAAACAAACAGGAATAAGAAGTGTATTTGGTAATAAAAAGAGTTACATTTCTCACAGTTATATACTACAACATTTACAACTACTTATATATTTTGCAGACCATGTTAGATTAATCTAATTTATATAGTAGCAATGTCTTTTGGAATATGTGGACTAAATTCTTCAACAATCCCAATACTATCTATGTATTACAGATCTTACACACTGATAAACCTTTTTTATTCAAAATAAGCCTTTTCTTGCATGAGAAAACATGTCCTACGCTTACTGCATGGAACCGTAGTACGACATTTGGTATTAAGATGTATGTCTGTTAGCATCTATTTATTACTATTTGCTTCTAGAAGTAAAGCACATCTGATCAATTACATCAAATAATTTACTAGATTCCAGTAAGCTACTACTAGCAGCCATACATCGGCTCACGACGGGAATTTTGCAACCTACGCTTTGCTTTGGGGAATTTTTGCCCTTTGGGTGTGTACATCAAGCCAATGTTTATCAGAACTGTATTGATATCTAATCTGGGATCCAGATTCCGAAGTAGCATTGTAGGGAACCCTATTTTCAGTTTCAAGTGTTGAGGAGGAAGTCCGTCTGTGTTGTCTATGGGGTTTAGCCAAAAGAAATCCAGGCAGTTCAAAGAGTAAACAAAGTCTGATGTTTATTTACTCTTTCACACTTGTTATATACTTTTCTAATTTATAGTATCTGTAGAATAGGTGACAAAGGAGGAAAAGAGTGTTGTTGATAAAATAGATAGAAGGAAGAAGGGTTTCAGATGAAAACAATATAAAATAGCAAAGTCTACAATTGAAATAAAAAGAGAGAAGTTCATCATATACTTGGATTCCTAAAGTAGGGTAGTTTAGACCCAAGGTCAAGTTTAGTTGTTGGTTCTTTCTCTGTTCCTGTTTTCTTCTCTTTGTTTGTCCCTTTCGTTAGTCCGTCGGTAGGAAGATTACCGTTATCTGTTCTCTCGTGTCTCTACAGACCCATTTCCAGAGTGTCCCCTCCAGAATACTACAACCATAGTTCCCATAACCTTTAAAGCCGAGTTCCCCCGACACACCACACAAGAGCTAACCCAACTCCTGCAGATACAAGAGCAGCTAGCCTTTCCCCGAGGTCCTGTGTGTCTTAAGAACGAACCCCGTTGCCCAAACATACATATCTATTAATTCTAAAAGATATTTCTCTCTTGCTAAAGTATCGTCCTTTAGTTGTATGCCTTGCTAATAACTCTTCTTCTATTGTGTGGTCTCTTTTAAGTGATTTGTGTTTTTATTGATGGGGATGATTGATATTTCTATCTATGGAAAATGATTATCCGCTTGGATTTATGCTATTGAGATGTTCAACTGGAAGATCCACAGATAATTCATCTGTAAGTGCTTTATCATTACTGTAAAAACTAAAAAAAAATCTCCAAAAGAAAATCTGTCCATAATTTAGTCATTGATCTGTACAACATCAGAGTGTTTTGATGTAAGTATAACTTTTGTAGCTATTTGGTCTCTTATGTATGATGGCAGTGTGTCATTTCCAGGATATAATATACTACCACGGATTGTATCTTCTAAGTTTTTCATGTCATGGTGTGTCAACAACATATCATCTGGAACTCTGATCAGTTCTGAGTTTTCTCCTGTCTGAACACTTCCATTGCCAGCATCAAAGAGGTGTCTTTGAAAACTACTGCAAGGTGTTTGAAAGTATACTGTTTTCTGGTGATATGGCTTGCCCAATACGCATATTCACAACTGACTTAAATATTTTTATGAAATTCCATATGGAAAATTTGTCTATACACTGATCAACATCATCTATCTTACTTCCTTTGTGCACTACTGGGTGAACTTGGCGGAAAGTACTACCAAAAAGTACGAATTCCAATGCAGACCGTTGTACTCTTATACTCGCGGGCTCTTTCGTGTAATCAATATCACTCCAAAAGAGCAAAATATAAATCGCAAAATTCAACATAAGTAACATTTATCCATCAGTAACAATCCCCATCTACTCATATAGTACACAGTACACATTAAATACACCAACTAAGGATCCTGTCCAACCACCAACCATCAAGCAACCTCCTGTACCAGCACCTGTTAAACCCTCTGTGTCTGAGGCCACCAATGCCACCACCATTCCTAACTCAGACATTAAAAAACTCAGATAACTTACCAAACGTACTCGTGCAAATACTTACGAGCATCAAATGACTGAGGTAGAAAAGCCTAATACCTTCACCCAGCAGCATGATGGCATTTCTGTCAGATATTCAGAGACAGATAGGAGCAATTGGACTCCGGATGCAGGAATTGGAAGCACAAGTCAAGGTCAAAGATGATCTTATTACATCTCTCTAAGCTTAGATCAATGCCAAGAGTGCAGAAAATGCACCCAAATCACCTCCCGCCCCTACTCCCGCCCTTATCCCAACAGTAAAACCCACAGCTGCCATAGAAAAGACTGCTGTCACTTATGCCAACATGGCTAAAAAGAACTCCTCCCCACCAAAGAAGACAGCAAAGGCCAGAGCAGTGCTCAGAGCACAAACAGTTCGGTCCTTACAAGAGCCTACTGGGCCCTCGGTATACGACTTTGTATACTTGCCCTGTCGCCGCTACCTCAAGTACGGCCAGATCCCCAAGATGTTGGGATCACTGAAGATCCAACAGTCACGGATCATAGACATCCACTTCCCTGCAAGGGGCACAATTGCACTGCTTGTACATGGTAGCTTCAAGCAAGAACTCGAGAAAAAACTCGAGAAATCAAAGATCAAGCCACAGGCAAGCTTTGATCCAGTAGCTGCAACGGTGATTGCAGACCCTAAGCTCCAGCAGGAGTCAGATAGCACCAAGGCTGTAATGGCCCAAGAACTCTTTGAGCAACGAGTGTCCAACACTTATCTTCGTGCCCCCACTCATTCAGGGTACAGCATTGCTCGCGACTTTGGCTCAAGCATTGCCACACCCCGTCTATCCATTATTGCCTTTGAGAAACTCCTGGCAGACCTCAAGGCCAAGGCCACAGTCACCAGTCCTCCCTCCACCCTTGAAAAAGAACTCCTCCAGGCATTTGGGTCTGACTATGGCATGGAAAAAGTCGAGGGAGACAATCAACACACCCAACAAGACTTTTAAATAGACCAATCTTTGGTCTATTAAAAGCTTGTGGGATTAGGCTCAAACTAATGTCTATGTCTGCATTGTTATTTTCTCTCATCTCTCATATTTCTCTTCATTTTTTTTCCTCATTTCAAGGTTCTATGTACTCTTATCTTTCTGTTTCTTTTTTCCTTGAAATTATTCTTCCCACTATTATATTTGAGGTGTTTATATGTTTATTCTTATTTTTCAAAAGCTCTCATAGGATGGCGAAGATGCCCAATGCGCGAATAGCAACTAATACCTAAAAATAAAAAATACTTTGAACTGTACTCTTATACTATCTCCAAAAGATCAATCCACTACATTAAATCCACTAAAACTTATCATAAATGCCTTATTTCATACCATTGGTCTTGTAACCGTTTTTATACAATTTGAAGATTGCTAACTTCTTGTTTTTAGTGTATAAGACCTAAGGTAACAGTATCATGTACAGTCCCATGTAATAGATGACTAAACAAAAAGTTAATTTATTTATTTATTTTTATTTGAAGAATAAAGGCATATCTATCAGTTTAGAATGTTCATAATAAACTATTCACAGAATAACACAAGATTTGGAGTATTTGTTCTTTAGATAATTATCTACATCCTCATTATGATAATATTGCTTAGCACTTTGTAGCAAAGTCTTTATTCTTTATCACAGTGTAGCACCTTCTTGGCATGCTATCCACTAAAATTCCCAGAAATTCATTTGGAATTTTCTCCCATTCACTACACAAGCATCATTCAAGCTGTTTTGCATTGGTTATGTTTGTTCGACGCAACTCAATATTCTTTTCAAGATAAGCCCAGTCATGCTTAATTTGGTTACGATCTGGACTTTGTGCAGGCCAAGAATCAAAACCTTCAATTGTACATCTCTCTTGTTTGTACCATCTACTATATGCTCCTGTGTAGCAAAGAGCACCGTCTTCTTGGAAGAGCATGGTCTCATTGAGGTTCTCTTGAAAATTTTAGAACCAGGAAATAAAGTATTTGGCAAGTACATTGACATACTTATCTTGACCAATTGATCACTCGTTCTTTTATCATTGTCCACAACTGTAAAACAAGGTTTGTCAGACCAAATAATGTTACTCCACCTCTTTACTGGCCAATTACCCTTGTTTTTACACCATTCCAATCGTCTTTTCTTGTGAGTAAGTGTCATACCAGGTTTTATTGACGGTGAAAATGAAAAAAACCCCGAGTTCATTCATGTATTTTAAAAATATGCTATGGCAAATATCCACGCCTGTATCATTCGTATTATTCCATTGTTCTATTATTTGACCTTTAATGAACATATCATATTCTCTTCTTTTGGTAGGACTATTTTCATGTTCTTGGCTAAGAGTTGGCTAATTTTCATTGATTAAGGTCATCTTTTGAATAAGTTATAAAAGAAAAGAAAAAGACCTTTATTTTATTTTTGAAGAACAAAAAATAGAAATTTATCTTTTGTCTAGTCACTTATTACTTGGGACTTTATAAAATTTAATATAATAAGAGAATGAGTGATTAAGATATAATAATAAAATATGTAATTTAGATTATAGAGCAACAAGCAAGATAACAAGTAAAGGTATTTTTTTACACTGTAAAACCCCTATCTTATGTCTATTTTTTGTTCTATTTTATACACTTTTCATATTTAATATTCAATATACTTGTAGAATATTATAAATAATAGACTTCATACTATAGGCCTCATAATTCTCAATTTGTCATTACTATAATATATCCTTAATAGGAAAATGGACTTGGATCGAGACAATGGATAGTGATTCCATTCGTCAATGGCATTTTTTTAATATAATAATAATAGTTGGTAAATGCTCCTACAGACTCTATATCCAGTCTTTTTCATCGAGTGCTTCTTCTATTTCCGCATTATCAGAGGAAATAATGATGATAGATTCACTCAACATCACCGTATTTTGTGTCTCATTGTCAGAATCATCCAGTAGTTCAATGGAGGTCTGTCCTAGCAGTGAAGAAAACCAGCAGGATTAAATATCCTCTTCATCAGTATCACTAAAGTCGATGTCTTCCATGAAAGAGGCTATTCTCTTGGACCAGTTCGTGTCAATCTCTTCAACTACACATGAAAGATTTGTCTTCACTGGGTTTGTATTTAATTGGAGTTCTTGTGCAACAACAGAGATCATGGAATCACACTATCTTTTTTATCTCTATGTGATAATGAAGGGAAGAGACCATGGTGTAAATGAAATGAAGAGAGAAAAAAACAAGCACCTGCCTCTCTGTTATATTTGACCATTGTAACTAGACTATATGCCTAATTCCGCAAAATAAGAGACTCTTTCTACAAGGATAAATAGAATGGAGTCTATCATAGCTGAGGATGTTTATATTGGATGATATGAAGAAATTCCTCTGAATTTTTACGAGACATATGGTGAGCAGCATCATTAGGAAGCCCCATAAACTTAGCACTAAATAATATATATGAGTAAGTATAAGTAAATGCTAGGGTGAATCTAGGCTTACAAGTGATAAAGATCTTCTGCTGTACGTATTTCTGTAATGGATTCTGCTCCACTGTTTAACAGCGTCTTCTTTCCGTGGGTTGCAGCTACTAAATGTTTAGCTATTTCTATGAGATATCCACGTGCCGTTCCATCTACCATGGAGAAAACCAAAAGAGAGATAGGTTGAGTTAGTAATGAGTTTGTCAGCACATAGACAAGTGTATGCAATAACTCTATAATAGACCCTCTCATCAACAGATATCTGTAGAAAGATCTCTATAAATCACCTCTAATAGCAGGACCATAGCACATCTCAAAGTAAATACCACGCTCCATGGCTATGTTGATAAGACTGATATCAAGGGCAAAAGGCAATCTTTGAGAACAGTCAATAGCAATAAGATCAACTGTGAGTGTTCTACAGGCTTGTTCAAATACATCAGGATTGCTTGTAGTAATAGCTACTATATCAAAAGATGCATAGGTGCTTCTCAGATCACACTAAACTGTAAATAACACACCCATTATAGTAATAACTTACATTGGTCAATAAAGTATCTGTAACAAGTGTAATACGTGTCAGTTGTTGGACTTGGAACTTCTCATTGTCAAATGAAATAGCCTTGATATGTTCTTTCTGTCGTTATTAGTGTGTGTGTAGGTACATGGACAAGGCCTACCTCTAACAGATGATGAGACCCAACACAATAATTAAGAGCCACTACACTTTTCTCCACTAAGAACAGTAGTATAAGCACTCAGGCTAAACATTATCTATGGCCACTAGTGTCTATTTTACTTTGACTGTATTGACATAATAGGTGAGCCACTTTATTCTTTGCTCTTTTCTTTGTGGAGAGTGGACAGGGAATGTTAAAGTCGTGCATTGTGGTTCATTCAAACTCATGACTTTGTTCGCTCTTTTACTGCAGAAAGAGAGACAAGGTGGCTTGTAACTCCTGCTTATTTTGTTAATAATACTTTTTACTTAACATTTTTTTATTGTGCACAAAACTAGTCCAGGTAAGCCATAGTGTACAAGTGCATATCAATAGAGTTGTCTTTTTCTTCCTCTATTTCTGCTGTTTAGTATATGTTATCTATCTATTTAAGGAGATAGCCTTCTATTTCACTGAATCTGTTGGTAGATATTCCTTTGTTGATCTATCTTTCAGGGACATGCATTGGCTTACATCGGCTGTACTTGTGGAATATACACTATGTATTTGGTGTAGCTGGAAAAGAGAGTAAAAATAAAAAAATCTATTACTGCTCTTACTAATGTTCTATTTAGTATGATTCCAACCAACCAATTATATTTATATGAAGATATGAAGATATGATTCTATCTATAGCTGTTGGTATCATGGGGATTATTCATAAAGTATTATTATATATTAAACTTTAGTGCAGCTATGATGATACAATAGGTAGAGTAGTATCCTAGTTTTGATGTCTATCTACCAATCTATAGAATAATAAAACAATGGTATTATCAAATGCTGCTGCATAAGCACGATGAAGAGAGATGGAAAGAGAAAGAGAAAGAAAGATTATCCGAGACGACCCACAGGCAGAGTGAAATGAGAAGATTCCTTAGTAAGTAGACCCGACAGAGCATTGTACCAAGCAATGAACGCAGTAATAATACCCATGGCACCACCTGCTATTTGAGTAGTAAGACTGCTATTGAGTTTACCCGCTGTCAGTAGAATGAATGTAACAAACAAGAAGAAGAAAAGAGAGATAAGAGCAACAGAAGAACGATGAGAAGCAATGAGCATAACACCAGTGAAGATAGTCCAGCCCAAGAGATAGTAGCCAATCGATGTTTCCAAATCATGGGCATTTGTGTAAGAAGCGGTAATATTAGCACCAGGAATGTAGATGAGACCAAAAGAAATCCAAAATGCACCATAGCTTGTAAAAGCAGTTGCACCAAATGTGTTTCCTGTCTTGAATTCCCACATTCCGGCAAGTATCTATATAATAAAATAAGTATATACTTCATTTGGCTAGTATGAAGAAGTATAGCCCTACCTGAGCAAGGCCACCATAAGCAAAAGCAAGACCAGTCACTACACCATGGGGTCCATTGGCAGGAAGACCTACGCCCGCATTGTGAAGAGAGAGTACAAATGTAGTCAATGCAAATCCACAAAGGCCAAGAGGACCAGGATTAGCAATGGTGTCAGCGGGTAAAACAAGTGTAGGCAGTTGGCTTGAATGACTGGAATTCTCCACATTGTACTTTGCTTCGACATCTTCTGTCACTTGATAAGTGGAGGTGGTAGTTGTCATATTAATCAAAGTGGAATAAAAAAGAAGAGTTTGAAAATATAGTGCAAAATGTAAAATAGTCAGAGTATTTATAGCTAATTTGAATGCAGGGCTGATTCTATTGAAGAAAATAACATGGCTCCGTGTATGTTTATATTTGTGTGGGTGCAGATGTGCGTGTGAATAGATATGGGCGGATAAAAACTTATATATGTGTATTTGTATGTATATCTATTATGTCTGGGGGGAAAGTGAAAAGGAGAATGCTGCAATTTTTAGTTCAACACATACACAAAAAAATAAATGCAGTTTTACCATGAAGGTTCCTATTTTTAAAACCCTTTTTTACCCTTTTTTTGCCCATTTTAATCTTTGACTCAAACAATTTATATTATACATAATACACAATACACTAAATACTAAATACTAAATACTAAATACTACACACTAGATACTAAATACTAGATACTACACACTAAATACTACACACTAAATACCATGTATTATACCTTTTTATAGAAGATATGCTTTATGAAGAAATGGTCACCTTGTTCATATACTAAGGTCACATCCAACTTCACTAAATAACCCATTCAAATGAAAGAAATAGTCACTGGTGTGTATCGACACCACTTGAACACATAATTGTGCACAGGTGTACAAATATCTTCTTGCCACTTAAGAACTTAATATTCAATCCGAGAGGGCAAAGAAGATCATCCTGTTGTGAAATAAGTGGTCATTTTAAGGATCAACCCTTTATCTCTTTTGTGGCACCACTTGTTTGCTTTGCATCTCCTAGTGTGATCTGCTTTTGGCCTCCAATAAAAACACTAGTCAATGGAATCTCCTTTTTGCAAGTTGTACATATCTTAATTCTCCAGGGCATTGGCGTATTCCTAGGGATTCTAAAACAAGTCAATCACAAAAAAAACAATGGACCTGTAGATTCAGCAGCATTCTACACATTTAGTTAAACACTTTTTTGTACGTCAAACAATAGAATGACAGGACACTGTGCTACTTGCAATGGACTGACTTTTCCACATAACGAATAAAGAAGAGAAAGGTAACCAAATAACAGCTTAAAAGGAAGTATCACTGGTCACTTGATATTTTAACTTGGGATGTGTGGGGTAAATAAGAAAGTTTCAAGCATTGAGCCTGAGTTACCTATCCACACTTATACAAAGTTGAGTAAAAAAAAATACACTCCTCTTTTTGCTTGTATTTTCAGCTCTTTTATTACACAAGAAAAAGAACCAACAGTAAGCAAGAAGTATTCAAGTTAAACTCCATGTCTTTTGATATATCCTCACCGTCTTTTTTTTTGCAGGTAAACTTCTGTTCTTTCTATAAACCTCAAGAGAAAATCCTTTTCTTATTACATGTCATACACTTATCTATAGTTCTTTTAAAAAAAGTATACCCTAGGAACAATTGCAACTTATTCTGTTTTTTCTATTTTTCTTTTTTCTATTTTTCTTTATTTTTTGAAATGGTAAAATAAATCAGGGCCTAGAAGATCAATAGCCCCATTGACTAAAGAGTCATAAGCTTTGTTTTAACATAATTCCTGTGATAACATGATCAGCAGAAATCTTTGTATATTTTTGGTAAAAATACCTATTTGATGTATTTTTTTGTTTGCATATTTATAGCTATCTATCAATCTATAGAGAAAGAGAGAGATAAAATAGACACAATGCATGATAAATATTGATTTTGAAAGCCTAGCAACCCCAGAGGAGGGTAGTTTGTGTCTGTGTAGCCACACATGAGGGGTTTTGCTTATTTTATCATGAACAGTTTATGGGGATAATTATGTTTTCTCTGTCTTTCACTATTTATTACCCAAAAAAGGGGACGTCATTTACACATTTAATCATACATTCTATTTATCAGTAGATGGCTTCTTGGTCATTCCATTTCTATTGCCATACTATCATACTCAATAGCCAGAAAGACGACATCCTTGGGATAATGAGTTATTTATTGATCTTCATTATTTTCAATTATTATTATTAGCGAACATCTCGTATAAATTTACTCAACTATAAATGTATGAAATAAAATGAAATAAAAAAGATATGCATTGGCGTTATAGTCGATCCTTGATATTATGTCTATCATTTAGCCAACTCACCCTTTCCCCCCAATAAATTCAAAGGCACATGAATTGGTATTTCAGGTGCTATCATGCCTACATCTCTTTATCATCTTACTTGAGTAGGAATTTTTTAAAAAAAAATGCAAGTATCTATCTAGCAAAGCCATTCTTTTGCTTTCTCCAGTAATACTAGGTGCGTTTTTGCTAGTGAGTAACTTGAATCTTTGAATCTGCTGAGTACAAAGTATAGAATATTGATCTAGGAAGAAAATATACCCCATGAAATAAATGGTGGCAATAATTCTGTATTTAGCTTACTCCTATAAAAGTAGATCCATTTAAATTTAGTTGATGTAGTGCTATCTTTTCTTCTAAGCCCTTGTATGACTTTTTTTTTATAAAGATATACAGCCAAAGATTTTCTTAATGAAGACAAAGAGTGCTTGAAACACTATGCAAAATTGTTCGAGAAGTAGATATAGCTATTTACAGTTCAAATAAAAGAAGAAAAACAGAATATAGATAGATATTTCTAAAACCATACTAAACTAAAACTCTTGTAAAATTGTTCGAACTTGTATTCACATCTTACTATCGGATGTCGAGTACTGTGTTTGGGTTATGTTTGTGTTTTTTTATATTATATTTATATAATGTTGTATTTATATAGTGTTGTATTTATATAATGTTGTATTTATATAATGTTGTATTTATATAATGTTGTATTTATATAATGTTGTATTTATATAATGTTGTATTTATATAATGTTGTATTTATATAATGTTGTATTTATATAGTGTTGTATTTATATAGTGTTGTATTTATATAGTGTTGTATGTATATAATGTTGTATTTATATAGTGTTGTATTTATATAGTGTTGTATGTATATAATGTTGTATTTATATATTATTGTATTTTGTTTTGTATTCATTTTTAGTGGAAAGAAAGAATTATGCCGACGATGAGTTTTTAATAAGTATCTATGCAAAGTAGTACATGGATTTCATTTGAACAAAAAACAATATTAAGTATAGGTTGTATTTTTATCACTCCCTGTTCACTGTTTCACCACTCACACGTACAAATACTAAGACACAAGCCATTATTTACTTTAGTTGTCTAGAAAGAAAGAAAGAAAAAGGGGGAGGACAAAGGGAAGATATCCCGAGGATGGGCAAATGTACAATGGACTACTCTTTCCCTTTTCTCTACATATGGATGAGTGCATGTCCATGTTGAATTGCCCAATCAGTCATTGAGCTTTAAGTCTCTATCAATAAACCTACAGCAATAAGAATAGTAACAGAAGCAAAGACCAATACAATGCTAAGTTGTCATTTTTAACTCAGTCAAAAAAGAATATCAAGAGATGCAGAATAAGTAGTGGCTTCCTCTGTGTTCATATAAAACATTGTCCATGACCCTGCTAGATGTATTTGTATGTGCTTTTGAACTTTCAATATAGTGAAATATATAGAAATCCAGTATCAAAAGAGAGAAAGAAAGATATACGTTAAGCTACACTGTTGATATTGGCTGATAAAGACGGTTTCGCTTGTTCCTGGTTTCATTTGAACTGGAAGACAGACATCTGGAATAGAGATCGACATGAAGATTAGAGTTATAAATATTCTCTATTTGGAGTGTAGAATGGTTTACGCACTGTCTCAGCACTGAATACTGTCATAAACTCAGTAGAGCTATAGCAAGACATGGTGTGCCTAGTAAATAAACCCATACTTCCCACTCTATTCCCCTAGTCCCTTAGTCAGTAATTTCTATTGAACCAATATCAATAGAACCATGTTCAGTAAATGATTATAGGCTAAGAGAACAGACACTAAATTTGTCATTTTCACTGAACACGTGATTTTCTCTCCTTTCTTCCTTCTTTCTAATACACTATGGCAAGCTACTTTGGTAAGCAAGAATAAGTGCAAACAAAAGAAAGCATATGAGGATATCAGTAGCTCAACTGACATTAGATGACTTGAACATTACCCAACAACAACAAAAGAAGAAGCATTATACTGTCGACATTGATGACTTTATGGCACCTTCCTCAAATAGAACGGCCTCATCAGCCTCATCTCAACCTCCACAACTACAAACAGCCACGTAAAGTCTCTCTTTATTCTCGCAAATAGAAGAACCCTAATGATTCTTCTGCTGTAGATTGTTTGCACAGTTTAGACAGCAAATGGCTGCTCAAGGCAATGACCAACAAGAGCAATTCTTAGATAATCTTGTGTCACAATTACTAGAAGAATCTCAAAGTGAAGCCAAGGGACCACCTCCTGCTTCTCAACGATTCATTGCATCATTGCCGAGTGTCAATAAAAAGACATTGGATGTGTAAGCATTGAGCAGACATAGACATGTAGATTAACAACGAACAGAGAGGAGACATGCATTATTTGTAAAGATATATTGTGTACAAGTGAGAGCAAAGTGACTCGTATGCCGTGGTAAGCTTTTGACTCTTTTAATGCTTTTCTTTTGTTACTGGCTTATTGATTGATGTCATTGAAACAGTGGACATCACTTTGATCAAGACTGTCTTGTGCCTTGGCTCTCTTTGCACCATACATGTCCCCTGTGTAGACATACAGTGGAGTCTGAAAAACAAGTAAAAGAAGAGGAAGAAGAAGAATCAAGAGGATGGATGTATGGCTAAAAAGAAAAGTCCAATTCACTTGATATATAAACACATACATACACACATACACACATACACACAAAATAAAAATAAAGGTCTCTAATAGGGTGTGTTCATGTCAACAGTGTAGACAAAAAACCTGGTTTTATTTATTCATTATCATTGATTTTTTGCCTTTCACTTGTTCATCTTTACTCCTTCTTTCCCCTTAAATCACCTGTCATTATTACACTTTCAAATAGGCTAAACTTTCTGTTAATACTAATATTAGGTTTACAACCTACATTTTTAATACATTTTCTAAAAGGAAATAATGCAGACAAAATGTGTGTGTGTTATTTTATATTAGCATTCTTATTTTACCATGCTTCCTTCAAGGACTTATGTCACATGTGATTTCTTCTGTCACTCTGAAGATGACTCTAGGGGCTGTATTGAATGGCCTGTGGTGTTCTCTTGTCACAGAATATGAATAGCCTTGTCCACTGTATTGTTTATGAGTGAGTTTTATCCAGTGTCTGTTGTTAAAAAGATATACCGAAGAAAAACCAAAAGACAAGGCAAAGAGTGGCATTTCCTTTGTTTCTTGGGCAATTAGGTAAACAAAAATGCATGCCAATTCGTCTAGAAATTGCATCCATTGCCATTGTTTTATTGGATTATGACCCTTTGATTAAAACTAGTAGGATCAAGTGCATGAGTAGGGCAGTTCGTCACAAGTCTACCTTTTGTCATTGATTGTAATGTTCTCTCTTCTCATTGATCTTTGATTGTGTTTTTTTTTCATAAACAATTCAAGAAGAATAAAGTGAATGAGTATTAGTAACATTGATAATAGGCATGGATGAGTGGTCTTATTTAATTGAGGGATGCTATTTTATGGATTGATTGCTGTTAATAAATGTAGACCTTCAAATCAGTATTAGATGGAATAGATAAAAAGTCCCTATTAGTCCTTTATCGGTGCTAATAAATCCTTCAATGCACCTATGTATTAAAGGTCATTGCCTTTCTTTTATGCTCAAGGAAAAATAAAGACATAAACAACAATTTTCCTATAGTAATTATCTCTATAGTTTATTCTATTCTACATTCCCATTTTTAGACTTGTGAAAAGTGTCAATACCATACAACAATAGTTTGATTTTCTTGTCCTGTCTTTTGATGCTTGAACCTTAAAGTGTGGCTTGCTCATACCACACTTTGTCTTTTTTAATTGGATTTTTATCCTTTTTTCTTTTCAATTATATTATAGAAGTATCTTTGAGCACTGATGGGTGGCTTGATTGAAAATAGAGCAGCTCAGTAGCCCATGCAATCTCAAGGTAATGTTCATCCTACTCTACTCACTGACAAGAAAAAATAAATTCAATGTATCTCTTTATTGCAGTGATGTTGACAAAAGAAAGTCAACATCAAAGAGCATAAAATAAAGGACAAGCCTTATTAAGGGTATTATTTCCAAGGAGTTGGATGCCAAAACTCCGTAAGATGTGTAGGACTCGCGTCAGGCCCTTTTGGTAAACTCATCATCATCTTTCATTCACTTATGCATAGATTGCAAGAGTAATAATGATCAAATAATAAAAAAGAGAAATGTTTCCTACAGAAAATAACCTATTTATGCATATAAACTGGGAGAAACCCTTTTTTTATATTATTATTTTATCAGAAGAATTACACAAACATAAGAGTTGTGCCATCTTGCTACTGTATTTGATGAAACAAGAATCCCTTGAAGTGTCAATGCGGTATTCACAGACTGAATTGGTCAGAAAATGAATCCAAACAAGTAAAGCATTCAAGTGCTTTATCTAATTTTCTTATTTTTAATTTATCCCCAAGTTGTTGACTTATATTTTGCTTTATCTTTTTTATTTCGTCCATTTCTTTAATTAAGCGCATTTCTGCTAGGCTCATTTTAGTGTAGGAAGGGTAACATCAAACATAAACAAATAAGATGAACAGAGATAGAGCAGGGTAAAGATCAGGATAGCCTCTATGCCCAGTGTCTATTATTGTGGCTATCTATGCCACAGGAAGCATCTGTCGGTAGCCTAGGTCAACACCTGGTAAAAAGGCCATTCTACCTTTTATAGATAGTAGCAAAATAGATACAAAGGTTGATGTGGCAAGGCAAGAATTGAGGTGGATTACAGATTGCATACCAATTCCCCTTGAAAATGAATATAGCAAAGCTGTACAACATAAAGTGCATTTACATTGGCGATTACAGTAGTAATGGAGATAACACATTATAAAGACTGAATGCAATTATTGCAATCCAGGCTATGCAAGAAATAAAAGAAATAGAGAAGCAAGGGATAAACTAAAGAGAAATCCTTTTTATTCTTTTTTCTCTCATTTCTCTATATTTTCATTTCCTGTCGAAACAAGATAGTTCATTCCCAAAAGACGTGATAAAATACACCAAATAGGCCTAAACATTCACTTCTCCCGCCACATCAAAATAAGGTCAAGGAATACTTTTATGTAGCTAAGAAATTGATATGTATATATAAGCAAGGGCATAGCAGCTTAAACGGTGTATGCGATATTTTTAGCCATAATGGAAGAACAGGGATAAAATGGATATATGAAAAAAGAGTTTAATAAATATTCCTTTTACTACTTTTCTTTAAAGACCAACTCCTCTTCCTCCTCCTCCTCCAACGTGTGTACTTTCTCTTACATTACTGCTCTTTACTTGCATTAAACCTGTTGCACAGTACCTTGACATGGCACAAGAAGAAGAAGACACTGCCAAGATTTTTGCCTGTCCTCAGTGCCCTAAAAGTAATAATAAAAGCAAAATGACTAGTATTAACTCATGTACAATAGTCTTTGCCACCCGCTCCAATTTGTAGGTTTCTTGTTTTTCTTGTTTTTCTTGTCTTTAACACTGTAATAAACATGTCTACAGAAAACGACACATGGAGAATCCAAATATTCACAACATCCCTTACATTCGCAGCCGTGATCAAAAGAGATGGAAGGGCCATGCCAAAAAAGTGGTTTCTAAAGAAGAGACAACGGAGAGGTATGTCCCACCCTGCATAGAAATTGGGTCTGATCGTTTAGAATGCGTAAATGGCGTGCTGAAAACCGAGAAAAGAATCGACAAAATGACTTGCGCTGTCGTGTTTACCGTCTAGCACGTCAAAAGTATGGTGAGCAAGACAGTGCTGAAAAGCAGAACTTTGTCCGTGATGAAATTACAAGACGCTTAGGCCGACGCACAGTCAGTATTGAGCACAGGGAGTTCAGTAGTGAAGAGCGATGGCAAGAGACAGTGTCCAAAGACTCCATTACCCCATATCGATTCTCTTCTTCCCTGAAAACAGGCTTTTGCCACCTGGTGGAGCTGCCATTTTACAGTGCACCACAGCAAACCATTGAACTGCCTTCTATTATCGATATGCGCCAACCCTTGAGTCTACAATACCACCGACAATGGAATTCTGATGGATGTCCTTCAGTCTATTCTTCTACTTCTTCTCTCACTTCTTCTCCTACACTTCCACATCTCTCACCTTCACTACGCAACCAACGAAGGATAAGCAGTAGCAGTTTCAACAGTGTCAGCAGTCTTGCTGTAGACTCTCTTTCTCTTCTTATGCTTCCACCTATTCATTCGTATACAACATCCACAGAGAAAGATACTATAAAATATGTAGAGCAAACAAAGATACTTGATGAGTTTGTAGGTGTTGTACTTCATTATGCTGACAGTAAGAGCCAGCAACAACAACAACAACAACAAATCACTGAACCATCTGCCATTTAATCATTTTATACATAGACATGCCCTTTTTTTTTTACTTTTATTATATATTACTCAATCCCTTTTCCTAACAGAAAGAAAGACAAAAACAAAACAAAAGCAAGAAGCTTCTTCCTGAACTGAAGCATAATATCATTCACTTATGATAAAGAAAAATAATAATAAAAGAAATCTCATTCTTTTCTTATAATTTCTTCTTGCAATTTCTTCCCTGATTAGAATGCCTACACTGCCTACACTGCCTATGATAAGAGAATACTTTGTTTCCAACTTTCTTGGAATAAGTCTGTTCGCTCTTGATCGGTAGTTAAAATGACGTGGCATGAACACGTCTTATTTTCCTTGCTCAAGTTTCTCTTCTTCTTCCTTTCCTTCTTTTCCTTATGCCTGTCTATAGTGTGAATATCAAGTGGAGTGGCAAAAAGTTCGATAATATAGAGTTGGGTGAGTTTTCATATATATAATTAAAAAAAAAGAGAAAAGAAAAGAAAAACGTTGTTTAGACTCATATGGATTCAAAGATACGGATGAAAGCCCCGAGTTGTTCAAGAGCCAGATCTTCTCACAGACAGGCGTACCTCCTGAAAGACAGAAAATTATGGTCAAGGGTGGTTTGTTAAAGGTAGGAGAGGGGTTTGTCAGAGAGTATGGTTGGCTTACAGCATTGGACTACTAGGAAACAACCGACCTTGGCTCACTTGGTGTGAAAAACGTGAGAAGAAAGAAAAAAGAAAAAAAAAGACGTCTTGGCCCACCTATTTCTACTTGTGTGTTTACTTGTTTGTTTTTTTCAGGGTCATACATTTATGATGATGGGAACAGCTGGTGAATTGGCAAAGGCACCTGAGAAGCCTGTTCAGTTCTTAGAAGACATGACAGATGCTGAAATGTCAGAAGCGGTAAGAGAACCGTTGTCTTTATTATTAGTGTTATTATTAGCGTTATTATCAGCGTTATTATTAGCGTTATTATTGCAGAGAAGGTATTTATAAAACTCACCTGTGGTTCTATTTTGAAGTTGGAAATTCCTGCTGGTTTAGAGAATCTCGGCAATACATGCTATATGGTAATGTAGAAACACATAAAATAGAACAGGGATTGGACTCATGTCTATGGTTAGAATTCAACTCTCCAATGTCTTCGTGTGATTCCAGAACTACAGGAGTCTTTGAATAAGTAAGTAGTGGATAAAAGTAAAACGTACTGATGCGGAGCTTAAGATTCCAGGGTACTTTGAATGGTGCAGATCATCGAGGTAATTTGGCAGCCAGTCTTCGAGACATGTTTAAGAATCTGGGCAAGGCATCGGGTGGATTCCCTCCTCTTGTCTTTTGGCAGGTAAGCGTAGAGGGAGAGTGTCTTCTTTTCTATCTATCTATATTTCTTATGGTGGACTCATGCATTTCTTTCTGTTGAAAAATAAAGATGCTTTGTCAGACATTTCCCCAGTTCTCACAGACAGGGCCTGGTGGTGTCCCGATGCAACAAGACGCGGAAGAGTGCTGGAGTGAAATAGTGTCTGTTTTGAAATCCAAGTTGCCTGAAGACCCAGTAACAGGCCATAACTTTATTGACCAAAGAATGTCAGGTGAAATACGTACAGAGTAAGTGCCTGAAGAAAAGAAAACGGTGCTGACAAAGAGAAAACAGAATTCGTTGCAGTGAAGCACCAGAAGAGAATACAGTAACTACCAGCTCCTTTTCAAAACTCGGCTGTCATATTTCAATTTGTAAGTGAACACTGCCTGACAAAAGCACTCATCGTTAGCCACCAATTATATGATCAATGGTATTCTAGAGGTGAGTAGACTGTGTATTAATAACTCGCCTATTCACTAGTATTAGAGCTTAAAAGAAGAGATTGAGAAGACATCTCCTACCCTCAACCGTACAGCAAACTACGAACGTGTGTCTCGTGTCACTCGTCTTCCACAGTACCTTCCTATTCAATTCATCCGATTCTTCTGGAAGGCCTCTGAGCGTGTCCGTGCCAAAATCCTTCGTAAAGTCAAGTATCCTCTTGAATTTGATGCCTCTGAATTGTGTACACCGGAGCTCCAGAATAAGTTTAGCAAGGCTAAGCTGAAACTCAAAGAATTGGATGAGAAGAGAGATGCCAAGAAAAGAGATGAGAAACGTCGCAAAGTGGCTGTTGAGCCTTCTGAGGGTGTGCCAGAAACAAAGGCAGTGGCTGCTGATTCAGAGAAAGAAGAGGAGACCGTTGATTGGTCCGAGTTCATTGATCCTGAACTGTTGAAGGATGTGGGGTGTAATCCTACTGGACAATATGAACTGTGTGCTGTGTTGACACATGTGGGCCGCTCTGTTGACTCTGGTAAGTATTCAATACAGGAGGTGGATAGACTAATGCAATCCATGGGAAGGTCATTACATTGCTTGGGTAAAGAAGGGAGATGGTAAGAAATCTATTCATAAAGAGGTAGACTGCAGACTTATATTTTACCAATGGCAGATGAATGGTTCAAATTTGATGATGAGAAAGTGTCCATGGTCCATGATGCTGATATCCAGAAGTTGGATGGTGGAGGTAACTTAATGGCTAGGAAATAGAAGCAGAAACTGAACTTGTATGGTTTCTATAGGAGATTGGCACACTGCCTATATTGTTCTTTACAGAGCAAAACAGTTAAAATAGTTTTATTATCTTCCTCCCTCACTTGTACACATTTTCTATAGCAGAATATCACTAGAACGAATCCAAAAAAATGGTTCTATTTCTAACAATGGACTCTAAAGAAAGAAAATCAAGCACTGAAGGAGAAACACTGCAAATAGAAGTATTTCAGTGTAAAAGATATGTTTGGTGTAAGAGAATACAAAGCTACACCAAGATCAGAAAGAAAAAAGAAAAGAAAAGAACATATAGTCTTGTATTTATGTTTTAAATAAGATGGTTCTTGTGAATGTTAACATACCCTTCAGATACATATAAGATGTATCTTTATAACAGCCTTTTGTTTTGTTTTGTTCTGTTTTGACAGTTTATTCTCTTTCTCTCTAACAGAGAATACAAAGCAGATGTATGCACCACTACCTTTTGTTTTAAAAGAAAAAAAGAGAGAAAGAGATTCCTATTCAACTCAACTCATCTTTGTCATCTTTTTTGTTTCTTCCTACCCACCAACATACATAATACTTGTCTCATTTCTCATTGATCATAGCCACCAAGACTAAAAAGAACGAGACAGTACATCTATCTATCTATCTATCCATCTTTCTTTCTGTCTCTTTCTATCTTTACTAGTGACATTACAGGTACCAGTAGTAGTATGATTACCTCGATCATTCCGAATCGCATCGTCATTAGCACTAATAATATTATTTTATTCATTCAGTCGGTATATCAGTAGCTACTTGTTATAGGTATTGTCTGTGCATCCAACATAGACTATAGAAACAAGTGAGTTTTCATACATATAAGATACACTAGACACCACAGCACCCCACAATAAATACTTACATGTGTGGTCTTGGGCCGAATCAAATCCAATCCCTCTGCTGAAAAATCATTCCAGTTCTGCCAATTGATGACAATAGGCTTAAGACATGGATACCGTGATAGATAGGACATGATAATATACATAAATCCAAACGATAGATTTAATGTGCCTGCAATAATATTAACAACGGCAGTGTCAAGAACAAGACAGCCAAAACTAGAAAATAATAAGTGAAATGGATTCATGGAGTGTACTTACAAGATGAGAATCATGCCTCTGCCTCTATAGAGAGAGAGAAATAGAAAATAGTCGAGAGAAATTCGGAATTGTCTAAACTCATTCACAACAAGAAGTGCTGCAATAATACTAAGTTGGATGTCAGTAGATGGTTTCTTTATGCACCCACCTACACTCCATAGATGCCCATCACTATAAATGAGAAATTGGCGCCAATGCACTTGACAATGGTGGCTGCAATCACTAATAGGTAAAGACTGATATTGACAGCATTGAGAGTGAGGCTCATAATATTCTCGATTTTAGTGCGTGAAGGCATGCTGAATGATAAATGATAAATGACAAATGAGGATATATAAAAAGAGAAGATGAAGGATATATATAGATAGATAGATAAAGAATCAAATATGACACTAATGACAGTAAGAATGAAGAATAAACAACAATAACAGTGGCTGTGATGACAGTAGTTTGGAGTATATATTTACAAATTTATATAAAAGGGGAGAAATCCACAAATCCACCTATGAAGAAAGACTGAAGATGAATTCATGCATTGTTATCCAATTACCCCATATGGCAGTCTTTTTTACTTTAATGTAGAGTGCATTATTGCCTCTAAGTGACGAGCCAATATGGTGTATGTACTGTCTTTTTGAATGCCTCCAATTTGGATCTATTTTTAATACAAAAAACAATACAAAAAAAAACAATAACAAAAAGAGCACTTTTTTATGCTAAGATCTGGATTGTAATTATACACACAACAGATTTATTTTAGTCCTCTTCTCAAGAAAGAAAGAAAAACAAATATATATAAAAAAAAAGGCCTTAATGAACAACACCAAGACTTCTTACACTCTCTGGGCGTGATGAGATGGATCCTTTACGCTCAGTTCCATGGCGATGAGACTTCATTCTATTCACAAATGCATTACCACCTGCTGCTTGTTCTCGACACATTGGACAGCCAAGATTCTTAGCTGACTTTAATTGAGAGGCATGATTGATCTTGGTGCTAAGTGAGCCTGCTTGAATAGTGATGCTCTTCAAAGCTGGCTCATTCTTATCCAAAAGACACTTTTCATGGTAAGCATGTCGACAGAAAAAGATGATAGTGTTGGGAGAGGTATCCATGGTAGCATTATCAAACACAGTCTTTTCACACAAGTTGCATAGCATCTCTTCCGCTACCAGAAAATGTACAAGTAAAGAGTAAGTAGATAATCTTCCTTAGCCAGCTCTATGAAGAAAGGTCTATGGATAATTGAACAAAAAAAATACTTTACGATCACACCGTATGCCTCTCTTCTGAGTCTTGTACATCCTGTCTGCCAAAAACACACTGTCCGTCACTAGGATCTTTTCACAACCTTGGTGTAAAGATCTCTAGATCAACAGGACTGATTGAGCTCCCTTGTTTATCATGACTCTTACCTGAAGATTGTAATCCTGTAATATCTTTAGCAAGGATTCCTTGAGTCCTGGTATTTCTAGCTCATCAGGAATACGTTTGATAAGGCGAAGAGGTTCAATATCAGTGCCCACATTTTCAAGTAGTCCTCGAATGAATACTGAATGAAAAAGAAAAAGAATCAGAAATGAGTGCTGTTGACTAACACAGTTGATAAGCCAAGAACACTTACAGGGTTTGTCCATAGAATAGGTCAACAAATCCTCCCAAAGATCATCATCTTTTTGTTCTTTAGCAAAGTCAATGGCCTAGAATACCATAAGAAGCCTCACTCTTTTGACTGCTTGAGAACTACTTACTCTTTGAACATCTCCAATACGTCCAATAATAAGCATAAGTGCCTTTTTATTATTACCCATGCGACCAAGAATAAACACCATCTCTGGTACAAAGTCCTTGTTCTCGCATGTTTTATAAGCCTAGACAGAGTTAAGGATGAATACACCTCCCTCTATCCAGTCTTGTTTGTTATTTTACCTTTTCCAAAGAAATGTAATGACTTGCTCTTAAGAAATCGAGTAGCTTTGAATAGTCATACTCAGCATACAGTTCAACCTATACACCACAGAAGAAAGAAGACGCATATACACATCAGCCATCACTAAGCATTGCATTCACTTGCCTGTAAATCATGAAACTCATAGCCTAGATGACGATCTCTATCAAACAAGGCATCGAGATAGATGTAAAGAAACCTTCTGTGCTTCAACAGTTGTTTAACTACATTGCTGGGCTATTTGGATCCATAGCAAGTGAATGGATGAGTGAATAGACAAGTAAGAGATCTCTTTCCCCTATCGATACACAATTCGTCTTTTCTTTCTTTTCTTCTTGGCACATCAACTCACCTGAATGGCTTCTGTATTTTTAACTAAGAGTTGCACAGCAGGCATAAGACTCGTTTTCTTTGGTAATCCCATAGTAGCCTTAGGATCTGTCTTTACTTGAAGCTCTTCCTTCTTAATCAAATGTTGATCAAACTCCATCAATAGGACTGCCTTGTCTTTCACGGCATCAAACATATTGTATTCTTGTATAAGTTCAAATGCATTGGGGCGTCTTAACCTGAGGTTATATTCAATGGCCTTGTCTGGCTGATTGTTGTAAGTGTACCTTTATAGACAATAATAAAGTGAGCTATTTATACATAGATACCCGTTTTCCTTACAAATCAGCCAAGCACTCCAACAGTGTCTCATTCGTTTTATCTTTTGGTAAATAGTCTTCTACAGCCACAATCACATTGGAAATACTGTAGAGAGAGCGTGGCCATTTGTGGATTGTTTTTAAAAGAGCCTGGGCTAGTCAGTACAAGGGAATATGCAGGTATTTGTTTACCTCTGGATCACTTTTGAGGAAATACGCCAATACAATCTCATACAAGGTGCTGCTTAGGTAGGGATCTTTTATGGGGATGTAAGGTGCAATGGCCTATAAGAATAAACACCCACACACACCATAGACAATGCTACATCACTCTGTCTTTTTCTTCTTTCTTTCTTTCTCTTTTTCTTTTCCATCATCATCTCTTTTTTTTTCTTCTTCTTTACCTTTAATTCTCCCAGTTCAATGAATCTAAACACCCAATCCTCCCACATGCTTTTATCATTGCGAAGAATCCCCTTGCACTCCCTGGCAGCCAAATCAAACTGTTTCTCAAGCACAAGCCAGTTTAAATACGTATGTCCAATCTCATCCACACTGAATCTCTTGCTTCCACCTGTCACTGCTGCTTCTCTTGCTGTTTCTAGTGCTTCTCCATAACGCTCATGGTCCAATAGCCACTCAATATGGTCATCTTGGTCTCTTGGACGAGCAGCAACAAGATCCTTTGGACCTGATACATAGAACATGTCTTCTCCTCTCAGGAACTCAAGCACATAGTCATTGGCTTGGTAGTGTTCGTATCCCTGCAATGCAAGTACATCAGCTGATATCTCTTCATTGTCTTCATTGATAATATGCAGTTCTGGACGGGATGCCAGTCGTTTTCTTTGACTCTCTGGGTCCTGTGAGTCTGCATTCAAAGAAACCGCGTCGTCCTCAATGATGTAGGCCAACAAAAGAAGCGTGTCGTTGAAGGGGGCAATGCCACATATAATATAGTCTGTCTGGAGCATAGAGATGATCTCCACATAATGGGTAGGTTGTCCCTGTACATGATCTTGCTTTGGCTTCTCCTGGAATGTAAGAGAGGTGTCAGTAGGGATGACTGTACTCTAAATACCTTGCTTACTCTCACTACAGCCACTTTCACAGTGTCTGCCCATGCAATCAACAGTGTTGTTTCATCCTTCCAACACATTCTGCACTTGTACAGATCTGCTCTTGGACTATTCGCAGGTCGATCGATGTAGGTGATGCGGAGATGTGTGTTTGTGTCATACATTTTAACACCCTTATCATTAGCCCATGCAATAAAACTGCCTTTCCATTGAATGGAGTAAACAGGTCCTTCGTTGGCATGAAGAACAGTGTCTCTGTGTCCTAGCCATCCCTTTTCATTCATAATCAACTGCTCAGCCATGCCTCCGGATACAAACTGGCGGGTAGATTTGTGGGCATACCCTGGATCCAATGCTACTGTCTTCACTGGTCTTCTATAGTTGAAATGGAGGATCTCGGAAGTATAAAGGGCATAGATATACACCTTTCCTATGCTCAGCAGTTATTCTGCAAAAGCCTCTACAATGATCAAGAAAAAGAAAAAGCATTAGGCAGTGACATTTACCATCATCAGAAGCACTGGCTACGTATTCATCTGCACTATCAATGGAGATGTCATTGACAGTCGTGGAGTGGTGCTGGAAACTCTTGATGACATTTCCTTCAAAGTCAAGGATATGCACACATCCCCAGTGTGTTCCCAGTGCCTTTGGTGGTGTGGGTGTTCACCACAAAGAAATAAAACAAATGCAGAGGAAGTGCGTATAGATATCAGCCATTCATCATTTTTAGTTGAATATATTGGAAGTAGTATAGAATAGCCCTCTATTAATCAAGCTTTCTTTTTTCTTTCTTTTTTCTTTCTTTCTTTTTTTTTCCCTCACCACAAACTTGTCGGATACTCGTAACGTAGAAGCAGCGTCTTTTCCTAACAAATCTCGTACGCCTGCTCCTACACGACGGTACCGTAGTTTTGGCTCTTCGTTTGATTCGTCGTCTTCGTCGTCGTCTTCGTCTGTTGCCTCCGAGTCAAAAGACCCTTCAGTGTCTTCCTCTTCTGAAGCTGCCTCAATCTCCAGTGACTCTGGTTCTTCTGTTATCTCGACATTACTTTCTGAGAAGCTGAGTGTCGTGAGGGTGCTTTTGTCCGTGGGGTCTACAGGAAAAGACATTTCTTTCTGGTGCTTCTCGTTGGCAGGTTGTATCCTCTGTAGGCTCTTTGGGGGTGTCTGCTATTATTTCCTGCTATGAGTTATTGGCTCTATACTATCAATAATAATAAAGAAGAAAATATAAAATAGAGTATATAAGAAAATATATAAGAAAATAGAGATATAAAAAGAAAGGGGAAGAAAGGGTGTGTCCATGAATTCAATTTATAGTCTCTGTATCTATTGAATGTCCGACAACAAAGTCCCCTTTTTTCCTTTGCTGTCATTTCTTCTGGTATCTTTTTTACTATATATATTTATAAATATAAATAAATATGTGTGTATGTGTGCTAGTTTATTGGAAGTGGTATATTTCTGTTATGAAATGAAGAACATAAGTATTCATATTGAAAAGAAAGAGAGACAAAAAAGGAATATAAAAAAAGATAAAAAAAGGATAAAAAAATAAGAATAAAAGAAATAAGAATAATGGACGATTATACTTTTACTTTCCCCTTTACATCTTCAGAGGGTAGCAGTGGTAGCAGTAGTGAAGAAGAAGAGGAAGAAGAGGTCGATGGTAGCGGTGAATTCTTTTTAGCAATTCCCCAACTATATACAGATACACTGTGAGTTATTCTTCTTTTTGTTTTGTTTTGTTTATCCACTGTATAACTTACATTCGAATGGTACCATCATCACTGGCAGAGGCAAACATAACAGGTGTGCCTGGATACCAGCAAACAGAATTCACAACCCCAGTGTGCCCCTCCAGTACTTCTAAAAGATGTTGGTGTTCTCTACTCCATATATACACGCAATTATCTGTGTGGAAGATAGACAGGTAAATAGACAGGCAAATAGACAGGCAAAAATACCACCCAACTGACCTTCACTCCCACTCAGTACAAAAGACTCATCCACACCACCCAAGGCTGATCGGATAATATAGGCCTCTTGCTTCTGTCCTGTGTATCTGCGCACCATTTTCTTTTCTTCCAAATGCCATAAATGCAATTCTTGGGACTCTTTTACATTGACAAGGGCATATTGACCATCCCGACTCAACGACAAGGAAGTAATGGCTTCTGTCTCTGCTATTTGGCTATACACAACACACTCTGCATAAGTATTGCCCTCCTTCTGCGCTAGAAAATACTTACTAAACTTCATTCAAGTGTTGTGGATTAAAGTCATAAACAGATATCTTTTTCTCATAGCTCACGACAACAAGACGATGGCCATCATGCGACATTTTCATATCAAGAATACGCTCTACTGCCCATGAGTTGACCAGTGTACCATCCACACGCTATAAGGGTGAATATACTTCTTTGTCTCCTATCAAGACAACCTACCCACAGAATGATCTTTTTATCACATCCACCAGAGAGAAAGTGTCTTCCATCGGGAAGCCATACACAACTTGTCACTTGGTCCTCATGCTTAGGAAAGGTTTGTAACAGTTCCCCAGTCTAATAGTGCAGCCATCTCTGTAAGCACACACATGTATTTATATCTTCTTACCATAGGGTCCCATAGTCTTAGTGTGAAGTCGCATCCACACATTAAGAGAGTAGAGTCATCCGGAGACCACTCACAGTAGGAACTGCTATTGGACACTCCCCTTAAGACTTGTTTGATATCAAATGTCTATGATGTTTCTCATGGGGTCAGCATGGACACTCCTCCAAGACACTTGTTTTCTTCCACTCTCAAAGAACACTGTACCTTCACATCCCATATAGTGCATGTTGTGTCTTTTGAGACAGAAGCCAGATACTGACCATTGTGAGAAAAGGCAAGATGCCATACTTCATCAGCATGTCCCTTAAGAATACGAATGGTGGTAGCAGGGAAGTGGCTTCTATTCAATGCACAACCACAACCAGTCAGTAGGTCAGTAGTGTCTATAGAACAGTCTTTCTTGTTTCTTCCTACATACTTATCGCATACATGGTCCGAGAGTAATGAGTAATTGGCTTCGCTGCTATCATGGTAAAGACATCCCTTTCTCTGCCACTCAAATGCCTGATGGAGAAGTGTCATCATACGCTCTCTGGGAATCATAGCAGGCAACATATGGCCTAACAGATACATGAATACAGAGATACAGAGATATGTGGAGATGGAGATGAATAGATGGATCTGCTGTTGGATGATGTCTTCCTTCTTTTCTCTTTCTCTTCTTTTCTATAAAACTGACTTACGCTGTAGTTCCACCAAGAGCAATTCTCTTGATTTTCCATCGGCGCCATCCCATTGTGCTTGCTGCTTTACATCGTCGGGAGTTGAACAGAGGACCAGGCTATAGACATTCTGTGTCAATCTCTCCCTTCCCTAGAGCTCCCTCCCTTCACCAAGACATAAAAACAAAAACAAAAAAGACAAAGAAGGACGGGAAGCAGGTAGGTTGGCTTGAAAGACACACCAAGAGAAATGACCCTTCCTTCTTCACATTTTTGATCAAGGATATGTAATTACCTGGACAGTTCATGTACACGGTCCATATTAATGGCAAGGGGCGTCAATTGAGTTCTGAGAATATACAAGGCCTTGAGGGTCTTTTTCTTCTCCAACAACTCCAGGAACCGTTGCTGTCGAATAAGAAAGATGATGTGGGTTTTTTGTTTAGGCTGGGCCAAAGACATGGAGTCCAGGAGTGTTTCTGCATTGGACCATTGGCCTGTTAGAATAGCCTGACGAAACAAGATGACGTTTTCTGGTTCAAGGGTGATGCCTGACTCTTGTTCTAGTAATTTAGCAGATCCACTGCAATAACCATGCAAGTATCAACACATGTTTTCTTTTATTGGTGTCAATGCACAGGCAGGTGGGGGGAATGCATAAAGAAGAGAGAGAAAGAATCAACACTTACTGATAGTCAAGGTCCTTTAGTGACTGTAGAAGAAGACGCACCAGCTCATCTTTGTTCACCTTTTCTGCAAGACTCTCTGAAGAGACACAGAAGGAGGGACTGCTGTTTTCTGTGGGTTGAATGAGTTGCATAAAAGAGAGAGAATGAGAGAGAACAAAAGAGAGAGAGAATGAGAGAACAAAAAAGAGAGAGAATGAGAATGAGAATGAGATGGGAGGCCACAGGGGAGTGTAGATAAAAGAAGAGTGAAAAGAGTAAGAAAGAAAGAGCAAAAAGTAGAGGATTCCAAAGAGAAGAGCGGAGAAAGTGATCCCATAGGGTGACTGTCACAAGGAGAATCCTCCAGCCAAAGAGTGGACTGGGCAGTATCAATGGTTCTGCTGGGAAGTGTTATTTTATCATCATCATCAATAGAACAGAGCAGAAACATAAGCTATTCTTTATTGGTTGAGTGCAGATAGGGCACTGGAGAGCAATAAAATATTTAGTCTGTAGGGTGCATAGGAGACCATGGCTGGAGAGAAGTGTTTTGTGCCTGTGAAAAGGGTTGGGGCAGATGTCTAGTATTGGATGGATCCAATTCTCTATAGACACCAAGGTTACTCTTGTAGGGACTGTTGAATAGAGGAGAGAAGCACAGTCAGTCTTCTTCTTTTCCATCTTCTCTAGCGCATGTGTCTATTATGCACAGGAATCCATAGCCTACCTCCACATGGACATGGCATTTTCATTCTGAGAACAGAGTCTCTTTCTGGTGTAATAAAGGCCTCCTTTCCTGCAGAAAGAAGAGTCATTGTAACAAGGCCAATCCTTCTGCTTCTTGGTAGAGTAGAGTGGCATTGGAGTTTCTGATTCATTCTATTGAAAAGATAAAGATAAATACAAATATAACAATAGCATGAATAGTGTAGAGGCCACTTGCTTGACGAATGTGTTGAATGGGGGCTTGACGAATGCGTTGAGGAGGATAGAACCCATACCATGGAGTGTTTTCAATTCTACGTTATACAGGGCATTACATACTATTCTATACATCTTACATCCTACACCCTACACAACATACTCTGCATGCACTTTGGAATGGTAGGGCACTGTAGAATGAATTTCACTCTGCTGGTCAGATAGACACTGCCTTAGCTGTTCATTCTCCTTGGACACCTGGTAAAGCTGCCTAATAACATAAGATGATGTCTTTCCTGCTTTCTCTTGTACATTTTGAGGTCCTTTGCTGCTAATAACTCTCCACGAATCTGCTCCAGAAGATACTTCTGCTTCTCATTCTTCTCTCTCAGCACTCTCACCAGCACTTGGAGGTGCTTCATTTGGAACTTCATTGACATCAGAATACTCTGTCAATAGGAGAAAGATGACTTACATGAATCACTTTTTCTGTATCTTCCAGCAGTGTTTTAGGTGATTTTAAGAACCGATGAAGTGTGTCGGGTATCTTTATTATGCATTAAAGACATTCCATTGAATAACGATACCATTTCCCTCTCTCTCTCTCAAGACAGGTGTGATATTACCTCTTCACCCACAAGCACAGCATCACAGGTCTTTTTACAGAGGGGGCAGTATCCTATCTTATTTTCTATTCTATTCTGCAGCGTCTGTTCTCTCTCTTCAGATCTCTCTTTGGATCTCTCTTTGGATCCTTTCTCTCGCAGACAGGGTGTACATAATAGATGGCTACAGTCTGTCATGAAAAAGTCAGCTTCTTCATACACCACCATCTGAGATAGACAATGATGACAGGAGAGTGGATAGGCGTCTTTAGACATAGAAGGAGAGGTAAACACAGCAAAAGAAGAAAGTGAATAGAGTATGAATCTCTCTCTCTTGTGTGATGACATGGCATTTTATAAGAAATAATAATAAAATAGACTCCAGCGAGTAAGATGATGACTGTATAATTTACATAGTGAGAAGGAAGAAAAGGCGAAGACACTGTCCCTCGTAGGGTATTAAGAATTGAGCTTGTACTTGTAACTATGCCACACAACACACAGTTAGCATCCAATCGAGAACAATAACAGCAACAACGGAGGGGGAAGGGCTATCTCCTCTGCCAATAGATATAGAATGTAGCTTACCCGCATTTCTTACAGTTGTAGAATACAGTCTGTCCTTCATCAGCAGAACGCAACTGCATTGTGTGATAAGCCATCTCATCATGACCACAGCTTGGGCATTTCTCCTTGATCTGAGTAGATAAGAGAGTATAAGTGACTCGCTAGTACACACACTCCTAACACAGACTGCCTTACCATAGCCTCTGCTTCTTTCTGCTGTGTCTGTTGTACCAGGTGACGTTTGGCCTTGAGAGACGACTGGAACGCACGCTCAGAAGACCCTGTCACTACTTTGGTAGACTCATCCCCTGTATGGGTGGTATTAGACACAGTCACACTACGCTACCAAAGAGAACAGCGGCAGTAGAAGGGAGAAATAAAATATATATAAAAAAGGCGTCGTTCACTCACCTGCCGTCTTGTAAGCAAAACTACACTGTTGACATAACAAAATGTCACTATCCCCCCCGCCATGTCAAGAAGGTTTCCACATTCAGGGCAGAAAACAAGCGACCCAATAATGTTGGACGTAGTCATGAGAATAGAAATGAATAAGAACAAGAACAAGAAGCTCAAAATACCGAGTCTTGGTGTTAAACACGATAAACAGTCACACAAAGCCACTCACTCGAGACGAGAAGTAGGATTCTATTGAAACACAGCCACTAGTCTTCCTCACTATCTTCTTCAGACTCCTCTTCTGCCTCATTTAACCATTCTACAAACACAGTAGACTTTTCCCTTAGTTTCTTCTCAGCAGCAGTCCCTGATTTTGAAGCCTCTGAAGTGTACCACATCATCACAGCCTCCTCTTCAATCACATCTGCATTGTACAGCAATTGAAGTGCTCCCAAGAACAGCTTTGAATGGGCTTCTTGTGAAGCACAGTGGACCTATTTCTCTTTATGAGCTGCGTCCCCAAGGGAAACCCCTCTTTTATGTACCTGTAGCATCTGGATGATGTGGGCCTGATCCTCCAGTCCGTGGGTTACTTTTGTAATCAGTGCGCCCCACTTGGCAAACACAGACTTCATGCTGCTCACAGGGTTATTCATATCAAGGTGGTCCATCAGAGCAGGCACCAGCACTTCTCGGACTTGGGTGTAGGTGCCGTTGCTGGACATGCGCAGGCCTGTGATTTCAAGGGCAGCCGTGTCGACACCGTGGTTCTCCACCAAAGAGCGGACAATGGTCTGTGCAATTTCATTCTTGAAGTCTGCGGATTGTTTTGCAGTGGGTGCAGAGGAGCCAAGATTCCATGCGCCGCTGATGGAGCCACTGTCTGAGTCCGAGTCGGATACATCGCCTACTTCAGAAGCACTGTCTGACATTTCGTGGTCTTTAAGCACAAGATCTGCCAGATCAAAGGCTACAAAGGAAGAGTTGAGTTGGGTGATGAAGGAAAAGAAAAGAAATGCAATCCAACCTACCCAAAGAACCCAACTTTACATTGCGAATGTCCACCTCATCATCATCTCCTACACGATCCACCCATGCATACACAGGTGGATGATGACCCCTCAGTCCAACCTGCTGTACTGAATATCCCAACTGTGAGTGTCTATTCTTCTCTCTCTCTCTCTCTCCTTCTTCCTTTTCAATTGCTCAGTGTGGGCCATGCATTACCTTCGGGTGTTTCTTCTTCTTCGTCACTATCTTCAAACACAGTGTCCTTGGGTTGAGGCACTAGACTGAGCTTAGAATACTTGGGAAGATGTTCTTTAGGACCCATGGAGACCTAATCAGACATCTTTTTCTATGAGTCCTACTCTTTTTCTCCTGTTCTTACTGTCGGATCCACTTACACCCACAGATACCAAAGAACCCTTTTCAATGATCGTGCCTTCCAAGAGTGTCACATTGTAAGCAAGAATGCTGTCTGTGACTTTGCAGTTGTTTTCAATCACACAGCCATCCCATACATAGGCACCTTGCAATACAACATTATCACCAATGTGGCAGTTGCGTCCAATGATGGAGCCACTCACACGGGTGTCTTTGCCAATGACAGTGCCTGAGCCAATCTGCACTTGCTCATCAATGATGCAGGATCTGATGAGTGTGTTGAGGTATAAGTTCACTGTAGTAGCAAGATCCTATGCTTATAGACCACTCTACCGTGAAAGAGATACATTGCCAGACATGTAGATATTGCCTCTTGCAAACTCATAATCGTCTCCTTGCTTGAGATTTGTCTCTGGGACCATGGGAAATGCCCAACGGTTCAAAAGATGTTTACTATACACAAGAGAAAGAGAGAAAAGACAGATGAATTCCTTTTTCTCTTTCTCTTTCTCTTTCTATTTAGTTACCTCACTGTCGCAAACAATTGCTCATTCTCCACCCGCGCAACATAAGGCTCAGACACAATATGGGTATAGATGGTTTTGCCAAGAATGTCTGAGGTGAGAATTCCATGCACAAAATCACGACGAAGACGCTGCCAGTCAAAGTTCTCTGATAATAAAGCAGGAACCTGAGGGCCATGAGTACATAGTTGCCATTGCCACTTACTTCCACAGAACAAATGTCCAGGCGAGGATCCACAAGATCGTTGCGGAATTCAACGTGGGTGCGTTTCTCGAAGATTTCAGGGGAAATTTCCATACAGCTTTTGCGTGGGATGGCAGTGACAGATTCATAGAACAGGCAGCGGTCTGTCTTGGGATCCAATACAAATACGCTGGTGGTGTCCTTGGGTCTAGAGCAGTCTCTGTAGATCAGTTTCTCTTTCTCTTTCTCTTTCTCTTTCTCTTTCTTATATGGATATCCATTGGAGCCATAGGAGAAGATGATACTTACCGGGAGGGATGGGCGCAGGTGGCCTCTTTCAATACCATTGTCATGATTGCATTCTTATCTGTCTTTTTACGAGCACGGTGGGCCTCCATGGCCTTGTCCAGTTTCATATTAGAAACCAAATCACCCGTAGTAAGGATAAAATCAGAGTGGATCAACTGTCGAGCATCCAATTCACGAAGAGCATCGCCCACAGACATGCAGTCGGGTGTTTGCACAATCTGCACCACCAGGCTAGACTGTGGACTTGTCCAGGCCGAGTGCCTAATACAACAAAATAAGTGTTCTTTTCCTCGACAAAGTCCTCTCTCTAGAATATAAAATATAAACTCACTCAAAATAGGCCTTGATCGTATCAATATGAGAAGTGCAGACAATAAACACTTCTTCCACAACAGCCGTCGCCAGAACTTCCAGTGTGTATTCAATCAAGGGGATATTACACAGGGGCATAAGGCACTACTCTCTCTCTCTTATAAGCAACTGCTGTCAACACACTACCCTAGAGGCTTACTCGAGGCACGTCATGAGAAATAGGAAGAAACCTTTCATCAAAGCTGTCTGTGAGAATGACCGCCTGGAAAGGCTGGTCGGCTTCTTCGTTGTTCTGTGCCTGGGGAGTTCTTTTCTTGGGTGGCATGAGGTGTAGCAAGTGGGCACGCTGTCTTTTGCAGTAGCTGACCGTTTGACTGGCAAAAAACATCGTACCCAAAGTGACTGCGAAATGTTAAAAAAAGAAGAGGGCTGGGTTTAAAGAAGAGGAGGAGAAAGAAGGAGTAATATTAGGCAATTCTTTGGATAATGCCACATTCTGCCTTAGTGATGTGATCTGGTAGGGTGGAATAAGTAAAGGGGATTTGTCGTAGGACCCTCCTATCGTTGTTATGTGATGTTGTGGCAAGGAATTTCCTCGGAGACTTCTTGTAGGTTAGTGTATATCAAGAGATAGTCATCTGTGACTGTACTCCTAGCACTTCCATCGTCTGCGTCAGTGAAGTGTCTATAGAGCGCCCTATAGACAGTGCGTTGGTATTTGCATTCTGTGTACGTTGTCAATAGTAAATGCTGATATAATATTCCACGGTGGCCATCAACCATTTGGCTAAGTGTGCTGATGATGAGTCTTTCTTCAATTTCATCCTATATCTTAACGCATGAGTGGTCCGTATAAACCTTGAAATGCTTTCCCAATGAATAATGACAATAGCACTTTATTGAAATAGACAATAGACAATAGACAAAAACTCCAATTCGTACATTGCATAGTTCTTTTCTGCTCCCATTAGAACACGACTTTTGTAACACACAGGATGCAGTACTGTTTTGTCTGTCTTGTCAGCCTGTACCAACACGCATGAGATGGCCACTCGGGAAGCATCTGTATACAACGCAAACTCCTGCGAAGAATCCAGATATAATAAAATTAGTTCTGTGTTCATGAGCTGTTTACACTGGTCAAAGCATTGTTGGTTACTTTTATCTCACTTTAACTTTACATTCTTTCTCCAACAATTCAAGGGTCTAGTTTCATCTGAGAAGTGTGGGATGGACTTGCGATAGTACTAGATCAGTCCAGTCCATAAAACATCCAGACCTCACTAGGGTTCCTGGGTATCAGCCAGTTCTTGATCCTGTTTGTCTTGAATGGACTCTATTCGAAAACTATCGGCTCCACTCACGGGCCCTATCAACTTCAAATCCTGGATACCAGGATTTGCACTTTGATTTGGGCCAAGGACAGGTTGAGGCTACTGGTAATGGTTAACACTGATGCCAAGAATGCTTGACATGGTCTTCAGATCCGTTGTAGTAAATTAACCCATTATCAATGTACATAAAGAAATACTGAAACAATACTGAACTAAACACCTTGTTCATTGCATGTTGCCATGCTTCTGGTGCTCCTTGTATACCCATTGGCATCACTTTCCACCGGGATTATCTGAAAGGCATGATAAATGCAGTCTATTCCATGTGTTCTGGTGTCATTTTCATCTGCCAATATCCCTTTCATGGTGTCAGTCATTGTAAAGTATTTGCTCTCCTCCATCCTTGTGAATAGGAAATTGATGTTTGGTAATGGGTAGTTATCTTTCTCAGTGGATGCATTTAGAGGGTTTGTCATCCAGAAATAACCAATAAGTGGGTTCCCTTTGGTGTTTTGTTTGTTAAGAGGGAATATGAGAAGAATGACCGGTTAACATACTCATTCATGGTGTCGTCGTGTGGAATTCCATAAGCTGGGCAACTCTTTGACTTGGTATCAGCTTTCAGTTGATTGACATTATTTAATTTAATAGAAAATACATGTGGTAACTTATTTAATACTTCTAGGAGCTGTTGGGTTTCTTCTTCTTCGGACAAAGCTGTTCTGACAGAGCTGGATGAATGTCAAATCCATTATGTTTGGCTTGTCTGTCTTTGAGGGATTTCTACACACACACACCCAAAGATTTATGGGATAAATAAGGAACTATTCTGAGAATAAAATCGGAATATTCATATAATTGGCTAATGTGTTTGAAATATGCAATTTCGCCGTCCAAATTGTATATTTTAAACTCTGATTACCTATTATAGAAATGAAGCTGATATTACGACTCAGCTATTGCATTTATTGTTTAACATGGTGTTATTATTAACAGAGAAACAATAGAAGTTGTAGACACTACCAAGGACTATTATTGATCTTGTTGAAATCCATAATAAAATGAGTGTATTGTTAGTAGGCAAGTCATAATTCAAGTCAGTCTCAAGTAGTCTTTCTATACTGTCAATGGTGTCTAGGGTATATTCTCTAGTGTTTTCTATCTCCCAAGGATAAAACACAAGGCCTTTTAGGGTATAGATTCTATTGCAATAATGAATGTACTTGGGCAGTAGCTATAGTATTATAGTATTAGCTATAGTATTACAATATTAGCTATTCTATTCATTACTCTATTTTATTGACACTACAATTTGATAGTGAGTTATTCTACAAAAGGAAATATTATCCAGTATGCAAAAGAAAATAAATATCATCGCTTAAAGTCCAGATGATTCTCCTGGTGTGTATTCCTACAAGGGGTAGAAGGTCTGTTGGCTCATGAACCACTATAGCGGACTCTGTATTTTCTGCTGATGGCGACACAAGAACCCAAAGCGTTTGCTTCTCCCCCCCCCCAATGGGCCCTGAGGGAGGTGTATCAAGAAGAAAGTCACCTTTCTTACATTGCACTTTTTTCTTTCTCTTTTTCTCTTTTTCTCTTCTTCTCATTGACATGACGACACGAAGTAGAACACTTGTGTTTCTTCAGTACAGAAACTCATACGCACGAAAACAAGGGTCTTCCTCTGCAGACAGGGAGACAGAAAGAGAGGGACTTATGGAAAGTTCGAGTATTATTGAAATGTCCGTTCTTCCACCTCAATGGTAAGGTCCATGGTGAGTGTCCTGTAGCAGTCATTGATACTTCCAAGGGTGGATGTTGTGGAAGAAGTGGATGATGCCCTTGAACATATCAAAGAGAAGAGTGAGTGTGTGGTTTTTTTGTTTTTTTGTTTTGTTTCTTCTTTCTGTAGAGAATACAGAGTGTTCTGACACTACAAGGGATCTTTGTTTTTTCTTTTTTTCCTCTTAGTCTCTAGGCTACAGGGAATGCACCGTAAACATCTACTGCCTGGATTTGATGACCGTTCTTCTGATGAAACAGCCATTGAACAGTTGACGAGTGCCATTACAGATGTAAGACAGCTGCATGAAAAAAAGAAAGAAAGAACAAGAAAGAACAAGAAAGACGGCTCATAAGAAATAGGCATTCTATGGCATCCAACGCGCCATCCAACGCATCCCCACCCACTCTCATAACAGCAATCCACAGTCGCCGGATAGTGTATTGGCAAAGAACATCCAGACGAGTCTAGCGACCAAAGTACAGGACATGTCTTCTCTGTTTAGAAAGCAGCAGTCCAGTTACCTACAGAGTGAGTTTCTTTATTTCTACTTTTATAGATCGGTGTGCTTAAGAAAAGAAGGGCGGGTGGGTGTATTGAATCTTGTTTTAATAGTCATAAAGAGAGAGTCATAAAGAGAGAGTCATAAAGAGAGTCATAAAGAGAGAGATGGTGTGGGTGTGTAATAATTGATATTACCAAGAGGTACGGGGCCAAGAAGATCGAAAGGCGAGCATTCTTGGCATGGATGAATCAAGTCAAGAAGCCATGGAATTGCTACTGGACCAAGATGCACAGAGAGTAAGTGTTTTCTTCTATAGTGCCATGAAAGGAATCTCACTGTAGCCCCTGTTCTCTCTACAAAGGGATTGACAGAATCACAACTGGCAGTGCTAGAATCCAACGAAGCCCTTCTTCATCAAAGAGAAAGAGAAGTCACTCATATTGCCAAATCTATGCATCAATTGGCAGAAATCTTCCGGGATCTGCAGTCCCTTGTCATTGATCAAGGGTCTATGCTGGACAGAATTGATTACAATATAGAGCAAACAACAGTGCAAGTAAAGCAGGCAGTGGTTGAATTGGATAAGGCAAGCCATACACAACAGAGGGGCAATTCTCACTCTCTCTCTTTCCTTCTTTCTTTAGGGTGAAAGTTACATGAAAAAGACAAGAAAAAGGAAGCTTATTCTGCTACTGATTCTTGTGATTCTTTTGCTGGTGGTGATTCTGATTGTAAAGCCAAGATAAAAACAAAACAAAAAGACAAAAAGACACTTCTTTATGTAGATAATACAGTCCACGGGCAAGTGAGAAAGACAAGTCACTGTCTGTCCGTAGATCCTTAGACTCACTCACCTATACACTCTTCCATGAAAGAAAACGCTACTGGAAAAGAGTGATTCTTTACGAATAAAATCCCGAGAGACAGTAAAAGAGAAGTGTGACTGTGAATATGGACAGCATTCAACTCTTTCAAACAAACAAAAAGCTTCTTTCATATTTTGTGTCTCCTGCCATCATGTCAAAATTATCAACAGTGTATCGCCAATTGTTGAGAGAAATCCATATCCAAGTAAACAGAAAAGACAGATGTAGATATAGATATAGATATAAAGATATAGATAAATATAAATATAAAAAAGAAAAGGGGAATTTGAGAGAAATAGACACAACGACAGAGAAAGACAGAAAGACAGACATTAAACTGGTTTACTCTAGTATACACAGCCCAGCAAAGATAAACTGTTCTTTCATGAAGTAATGCAGCTGTTCAGACAAGGGAAAACAGTCAAGGACCCAGTACAAGCAGCAGCTATGGTCCGTAACGCAGAACACACTCTCAACTTCCTTACCAGTTCAAGAAAACACAAGGTAACCTCCCCCTTGGATCTATTTTAATGGTAGAACTGAATGATAAGGGACTGATTCTTGTGGCAATAAAGACACTGAGAGAGCAATACAGTGCTATTGTCCTTGAGCAAAAGAAGAGAATTGAGATGTCTGCTCATCGTGTGGGCTTGGAAATGCCAAAACCCTACGACCCCAATGTTCCTCTGCCTGGGATGAATAAGCAATAAAGCCAATGATTTATTAGGATGGGTTTGTGTGTGGGTTTCCACTGTAGTTTTTTTTTTCTTCTTTCTTTCTTTCTTTCTTTTTTTCTGTGGTGGACATGAGGATACTCTCTATGCCCGTGATGCTTTATTATATTAGTGTTTGTAGATTTCACGGATAAGAAAGGCAACAATATCTAGGTCCTAGGCAGCAATACGGACAGTAAGCACAAGACACTGGGGCATTGAAAGAAGAATGAGACGCTACTTACTTGCCAATAGTGAAGATGAACACTCAATGCACTCAGATAAGGATTCTCGAGAATACCTTCCTGAAGACAATAGTCCACACGACCCGAGGCATTGAGCATGGAAATCAGTTTAGCACCTGTTGCTTCCATCGCCAGAGATCGAAGTGATGCAGGTGTTAAGGATGCCATTGGCTGTGGGGGATAGGCTGTGGAAGCAGGAGGAAGACTGGTGGGTGGATAAGTGTCAGTACGCCTTGGTAGTTCAGATCCACCCATAACAGAAAAGTCTTTGGTATTGGCATTGGTGTTTGCGTTGGCGTTGGCATTGGTGGAGGGAATGGACAGACCTAATCCACGTGTCCATGCATGGTTGTTGACCCCAGAGACAAAGGATTCGTACATGGCACCTGCTTTTGTAGCAATGTCGGTTCCAACATTAAACCCGGCATCAATGACATTCTTGAGTCCTCCCTTATTGTAAGGAATGGGTTCTGGTTTGAGTTTGATACTGTAGTGACGAGCAATCAGAGGCTCCAGTCTATAAGCAACAGGATCTGACTAGATGGAGGCATATCAAACAGAGGATCAGCAGGCCATTGGAGGATACACTAGCACAGTATACACTGGAAGAAAAGAAAAGATTACCTTGTGAAATACATTGTACAGATTCTCCGCAGCAGGATAGCATACATTGGAAGGCAATGGATCCGATGTCGAGTGCATGTTCAGTGTCTTTCGAGATCCCACTCTTACGCCTCTTAACAAGAGAAGAATACCAAGGGGAGATCCAAGAGCAAAGAAGTTGTGGACTGGGAAATCCAATGGAATTCTCTTTTCTTCTGGGCCTGTGCATGGATCTGTCATTTTACTCAAGACTGAGTAGGCACCAGGCATTGGCTGTGCACTGAGAATATCAAATGCCAACAGAGACTACATATGTGTATAAGAAGAAAGAGTGTGAAATGGATACCAGCATAGCAAATGTTCTCTTTTTCTTTCTTTCTTTCTTTCTATCAGTTACCCCAAGAGAGTGGCCTATAATAGTGACCTTGCCCTTCTTTTCAAAGGTAGGGTTTCTTTGTAAGAAGGCTGCATAGATACGGTTGGCTTGTTTGGAGATGGCACGTGTCATCTGGTCTCTGTATTTGTGGGTCATATAGAGAGGAACTCCAATCCACTTGTGAGATCCTGTTACTGCAGTAGAGACTTACTGTCTAGAAATGCATCAGACACAACCATACGAATATTAGGAACACCCTCCAATGTAATTTCATCCAATGTGGGAGAAATATCATCATCAGTAGGCAGTCCAAGATCAGACTCCTTTCCTTCCTCATCAGAACTTGTTTGTGTGCCAAACATAATCTCATTGCGCCATAAGATAGGCAGAACCTGAATACCATTGGTACGAGTACACTCTGGTAAAGAAGACAGCAGGGTAGGAAAGACAGTCTTGATGGTTTTTCGAAGGGTGTTGACATCTAATATGACAGGTCAAGGCACTTTCCATAGAGAAACAAGTATTACCATGCACTAGATTCTGTCCTGTACGTTCTGACATCTTTTGTCCAATGCTATTCAGAGATGTCCTTAGTATACTTCCAAAGAAGAAAAGAGAAAGACAATGGAGAAGTGGGATTTACCCGTGCACTACAAAGACAAGGTGGTCGATGGTTCTCACATGTTCTTTACTGTCATCCTGATCATGGAATAGGAACTGACTGGATGCATGGCGTAGTGGGAGGGGTCGAGACGTTTTTTCTTGGGGTGTGGAGGTCTCGCTCTCTTTATTCCTGACGTCTCTGTTGCCATTCTTCTCGGTAGGTGTAGGAGGCGTAGGAGGAGCCTCTGGTGCTGTTGGTGTTGTTGGTGCTGCTGGCTTTATATTCTGCTTCTCCACTTCAGCATAACCACGCAAAAGACGCGTACCACCAAGATTATGATGATTAGTGAGGGTAGTTATAATGGACTTTGCTAGTCTTCCACTGGTGGTATCACTGTACACAACGTGCTGTTGTAAGAAATGGTGATGAAGTGTCACTCACTGTAATAGCCAGGCTGTGGTATGACCAGTAAATACAATATACTGTCCAATGAACTCTCCTAATAAATTCCACTGCTTTTCCATAGGCCTCTCTTTTAGCTTCTTTTCCAGATTCTTCTCTTCTACTGCTCTCGAGGTGGCTGCGTGATCTGCATGTCCATCTACAGCCTGTATAGACTCCACTTCTTCCGCAGAGAACGTGTGCTGATGTTTGCTATACCGTGTGTTACAGGAGATGACTATGTCTGATGGGCACTGGCTTACCGATAACCATGTTCAATTTGTTCAGCCATGATTTCTTGGCAGGGTATCCATCTTGATCCATCTCCTTGCATAAACCAATGAGCTCGACGGACCTCAAAAACTGGACCCTCCCAATAAATGGGACTAATGGTACGTTGTGCAATGTCTACTTCGAATAAATGATCTTCATTGACGGTGACTCTAGTGTGAATGTCATGTGTCTGTAGATACATCAGTGTATTAGTAAAATAACATTATATAATATAATAATAATATTATATAATATATATAAAAGATCATTTCTTCATCAATACAAAAAAGAAAAAAGAAAAAAAAAAGACGCTACTTCAAAGGACCTCTCCAAGGCAGCAGAATCATAGCTGGAAAAGGGCTGCCACTGTTTGGGAGATATCTTTGGTTTTGGTGAAAGATAGGAACCAGCACTTGAACTACGATTCAATGTCTTTTCTTTTCTTATAGCAATAGGGTCTGTGATGGGACAATCAATAGCATGGAACCTATTTGACCTACATTAGTTATTCATGCATAGACTATATATATAAATATATATAAATATATAAATGTACCATCTTACAGCCGCCTCAGATGTAGAATGAATGTGGATTGTGTCAATAGCTTGTTCAGGCTCAGGATGATTCATTAACAAAGTCAGGTCTGGGTCAAACATTCTATCTTTCTTTCTTTGGATTGCCTATAATCACTGAACTCCTTAATAGATAGATATGTGTGGGTGTAGTTTTCCTATAAAGAGAAGAAGAAGAAAAAAGAAAAGAAAAGAAAAGAAAAGAAGAGAAGAGAAGAGATAGAAATATGTGTGTGTGTTTGTATAGGCGGTGGATGAGAAAGAAAAAAGAGTGAAGCCAGTCTCCTACTTTAATGCTCAACGGATTTTCATTGTGCTACCTTTCTTCTTGTAAAGTTTGTTTTGACTTTAGCACTGTGTTGATCCACTATAGAGGCAAATTGACCCCTCAAATGATCAGGTTGTATCCCACAACAGTGCTGTCTAGAATAAAACACAATGGGCTCTGTGTGAACAGATGGACTCTTCATTCGTCCATTGTGTTTTATTCTATAGTAAACATCTCTGTTTCTTGAACTTATTCAATTGAAATGAAGAGATATCAGTAGTATCTGGACATGAGTGAATCATCAAGAAGTGTAAGAGATAGTCTTATTATTGTAGTCTCGGCCTTTCTATTCTAAGAATAATAGAGTCAGCTTTACAGCCTTGAGGGTGTGTTTATTGTCCATGGATCTGTACACAAGACATGAGGAATACCACAAGACATGCATGCAGGATCATCTCCACTCTTTAAATATTAAAACACACAGAAATACATACAGAAATACACATAGAAAACACAAAGTACATGCATATTTCGCCTTGTCATGAATTCATTGCTCTTGTGCATTTGTAAGACAAGGTTAGTTTTTACTCTCTTTTTTTTTTTTAATTATAAAATAAAGGGTTGGACATTACATACTGTCTGACTGTTGATATCACTGAAACAGTATAGGCACTCTTCTATTCCTCCTCATTACTATTTGTAGGAAACAAATGAAACAAAAGGTAACATGCAATAGTATACTAAAATAAACAGACTTATTATTTATATCTGTACACAATACTTTAATGCAACTATAACTCTATGAATTCCTTGAATAGAAACATAAAAATAACAACCAATAAAGAGAGTAGTGATGGTAGTTTAATAGGGTATTTTATTAGCAAGTAAATGAGTCATCTATGGGTCTACTCTTGGTATCCACCACAGGTGAGATAGTCTTGAAACTATAAGCAGGTAAAGAGAATAACCTACATTTTACTTTGCTACAAAAGGGTATAGATATTTAGAAAAGTGATATATTATTTTATGACCATCTTATTGTCTATTATTAATATAGAGTATAGTAGATTGTATAGTGTGTATAGTGGACTCTATTCTATAAACGTGCCCATTCATCTGAAAGTACAACTCTTTACTATTATTATTTATATAAATGCTAGGAGAGAGAAAAGATGACTGTTATAAATATTATAAGATGAAGAAGAAATAAACAAAGTCTGTTATGAATATCTTCTTTTAGTGCTATGGTAAGGCACTCTATATAAAAATATGATATCTTATATTGCGTCCTTTTTTTTTTCCTCAAGCACCTTCTCTTCCTTCTATGACAAGATCAGGTCGAAGCACAGGATACTCTGTCAACTAGACTATTGTTAATATACACCCAAACACACACACCTTACCTGATAACATCCCCATACTTTGATATGTTTTAGCTTTAGACAAGTCTTTATCAATTTACTAATTACAAAGTCATCCACAGCACGCACAAATCCACAATCAAGAAAGGCGAGTTGTTTGCATCCGACAATCTCTTGTTTTCCATCCTGTGCAGGCTGTCCTGCCAAATATTCAAGGCTGTAGCTCGTCAAAAAGTCCAACCCATTCAACTCAAGATGAGTTAAACTCTTATAAGAGTGATGAACAATAGCACATAATGCCTCATCCTCCATCAGTAAACAGCGTGACAGATTAAGATGGGTCAATCCATGTCCTGGAGATACTGTCTTTGCTCTCTCAAAATACACTTGGATGGCTTCTGAGGTAATAAGATCACACTCTGCCAAGGACAGGGTCTGTAGTTGACTCAATGGAATAAGTGCCTGTAGAACTGTATCATCTACAAGCACACACCCATCCAAAGTAAGTTTCTTGAGGGAGGTTTGGTGTTCAAGAAGATGGACAAAGGAGGCAGCTGGGATCTTCTTCTCAGGCCATGAGATCTCCAGACTTTCCAATGGCTGGAGTGTGCTGATACACTGAAGAAATGATGCATCTGTCGTGGTGATGCGAGACAGAGCGAGGTGCTTCAGCTGTCTTGCAGTGGTGGTGAGTGCATTGCAGCATTGGGCGGTGAATCGCATCGAGTGGCGAATCCCCAGTGTTCTCAACTGTGGTCCAGTGATATCAAAGAACGCATTCCAGCCCTTTTCTGTTATTAGGTGAGCACCCGAGAGTTCAAGAGAGTGCAGTTTCTTTAGATGGGATGCATACAGAGCAACCACAGCGTCTGACATTCTTCCACAGTAGGTTAAATTGAGTTTTTCAAGACGAGGACAAAAGTGGGCAATGTTCATTAATCCAGCCTGTTCAATGTCTGTTGTGGAGAGAATGACAAAGGGAATAAGCAACTGTTTGTTTTCATGTTGATGTGTGGTAGGTGGTCTGACTTACTTGTGCAGTCTGTGAGCACCAATTCAGTCAGAACAGGACTCATGAAAAGACGAGCTGTTTGATCTGTCAATTGTCGGTTCCTAGCAATGATCCTAGCAATCTTCTCCATACTAACAAAGCTTATGTCTCCCAATGCTTCCACATCCTCAATATGGCGTGCAATGATCTTATTTGTTTGAGGAGTAAAAGAGGGTTATTGAATGAAAATTCTCTCTTTTTTTATCTTTCTTTTGGTAAAGGTAGTTACATTGATACAGGCATCTTGAAGAGAAGGAACTTGTTGGCTCGACAGGCTGAGAGTACTGCCATTGACGCCAATGCGTCTCTTTTTAGCAGGACCTTTTGCTTTCTTAGGGACACAACCTTGCAAACAAGACGGGCATTGTTGATTCTCCTCAGACTCAAGTGGATTTGGAATACGAGAGAATCGACTGCCACACTTTATACAAAAGGAAATAAGGCTGCGTTGTTTGGAGGCCTTTGAGGAAGAGCCCACAGCAGGATCCACAAAATCCCCATCACTGTCATTATCATCACTGCTATTATTTCCTCTCTTTTTCTTATTCTTTTTTGTTTTTGTTTTTGTCTCTTGTTTACTTTCTGTAGATGTTTCTTGGCTGTTGGTGGCTGTTGTATTTCTCGTACTTCTTCTAGGGGTGTATGTCAATGAAGTGGTTTCTTGGAGTCTATGAGGTGTTTCCTCGGTAGTTTCTGTTAATTGCAGAGTAATGTCTGTTTCTGCTCCTGTTTCTCCCTCTGCCTCTGCTTCTCCCTCTGCTTCTCCCTCTGCCTCTCTCTCTCTTTGTTCTCTTCGCTCTCGTCTGCTGCGGTTCTCTACTCTAATGCCATGCTCCTACATAACAACTGTCAAATAGACTTCTCTCTTTGTTATTTACTCTTAGGAAACTACTGAGGGCAGACGTAGGGCCACGCACACGATTGTTTTGTGGTGTGTTTGACATGAGGAATGAGTCAACAAGAGTGACTTATGGAAAGAACAACGTCAACTTTTTTTTTATAAATATATATCTTATCTCTATTCTTCACTCAATTTCTTTGGCCAATGGCTTTCTTTCTTTCTTTCTTTCTTTCTTTTTTTATATTGCTGTGTTTTCAATTCTTTACCTATGCTTCTGATAGGGTCTATACTACAAGAAGTGTAGAACAGGAAATCTCATTTATTCAAGGGTAGTCTGATACACCTGCCTTTCTGACTGCTTTACATGTTTTTTGTTTTTGTTTTTTGTTTTTTGTTTTGGGATGCCTCATCTTAGGAAAGAATCAAATCTGAAGGATCTCTTTGACTATGACTGAAAAGGCTCTATCCAATCATAGGCAGATACTTCTCTAGGTGTTGCTTTTGTGTCTTGATCTCTGTGCTTCATTCGCTCTCCCAACATGCAATTGATTTTCAAATTCACAACTCCTCATCAGCCAACAGATCCTTTATTTATTTATTTAGTTATTTTACATCAGATGCCATGGAAGAAGTTGGCTGTAAGAATGATTCTACTCAAGCGAATAAAGACATGAATGCAGTCACAGATCTTCTCCTTGATGAACAAGACAATGATGGATACAACCGCCCTTGCTATAAGTTCCAAAGGCTTCTTTTATATATATATATATAGAAAGACTTGTTTGCAACAGCATTTTTGGACTTTGCTTGGAGGAGACAATAAGCGACAGTGTTTAGTATTTCCTATTTCCTATTTCCTATTTCCTATTGCTGCTCAAGAAGACACACTCTCCTCTCCTCATTTCACCACCTATAGTTCATAGCCTATCTATACAAGAAGACCAAGCATTTGACTCTAGGTATTGCCTCGGAACGACTGATCTGTACAAAATAAAAAATAAAAATAAATAAAAACAAGACATATTTGGACGCAGTAGAGAAACCCTTCAATAACCCAATGCACTTTCTTACCCACTGGCTGGCCTGTGCTTGGTCATGGCCCAGCCCAGAGAACCCCACATTAAAATATCTCGTGACATGACTTGTTTTCTCTCGGACACTTGTGCCTCTGTACTTTTCGTCTCTCTCTCTCTCACTCTTCTTCTTCTTCATGCCGTTCTTTGTCTCTGTCAAGGATTATGTCAAGAAACACCAGAGAGGACTGTTAATGACTGCCACATTTGTAGGGGGTGGTTATCTAGCAAGCCGTTTTGCGTCACGAAAAATCCGAGATCTTCAAGAAAAGGCAACTGCAGAAAGACAGGCAAAAGAAAAGTAAAGAAAGAGAAAAGAGAGAGAGAGAGAAAGAAAAAAGGGGGCGTGCTGCTCAACGGATACTCTCTTATTGTTATTGAACTGTTTCTAGTCTTAAGCGTCGATTCCAACAGAACCAAAATGACTGTGTGTTTACGGTGATTTCTTTACTTCCCACCTTGGGAGACCAGATATTACACACAATGAACATTGAAGCTGCCTGGGCAAAACTACAAGAGTCACGTCAATTGGAGAAGAGAGAGGCCAAAGCACAGATACTCAATGGACCTGGGACTGGGACTGGGACTGGGCCTATAAAAGAGCACAGCCCATCCGACGCCACTACAGCCCCTGAGTGCCAGGACATTTCCTCTTCTACTGTCAAGATTGATTTGCCAGACACTGCTACGGCCACATTGCCACCTATAGAAACACCGCCTCTGACAGGTACTCTTCTTCCTCCTCTTTTTTTTTCTATTGATGCTGCTATGGTATATTCATTCATTCATTCATTGTTTTGTATATGTGTGTATGTCTATGGTGGGGAGAATAGAGCCTTCTGCTGTGGTGGGTCGCTTGGATAAGAAAAGCAAACAGTTGATGTGGGAGGAGATTAAATGTGCAAGTAAGAGAAAACAAACGTCTTTCTATTTCTATGAAGATGGAGTTGATGTGTTCTTTGGATCCACGGAGAATAGGCTTTACTCGTACATTGACGTGCATTTACTCAGTCACATTATTGACTCTCCTGACCCATATCCAATTGAACCTGTTGGGTAGATTCACCTATGTATGGTCTGTCTCTCTGCTAGAGCGGAATGAACCCACCCTCCATCTGCAGTCAAAGGACACTGTACAAGAAGGGTTGTTGGATTCACAGACAGAGCGAGACTTCTTAAGTGTAAGTTGGTGGATTCTTCACCGTGGATGGAAAAAGTGTTCTGCCCATGTAGAAAAGGCAGTGGAAGAAGTCATTGGCAGGTAAAAGAGCCTCTGTTCATGTGTCTATTTCTATTTCTCTGTTACCTATTACCTATTACCTATTCTCTTTACACTCTAGTATTTCTTTAAGAAGCACAGTGGATTACTTTCAGGCAGAAGAGATTATCTTTCAACTGAGAAAACGCATTGAGTTTGATATGGATGAACTCACTCCTACAAGGTATTGAGTCACGGCTATAGTTACAGAAGAAAAAAAGAAAAAAAGAGGGTGGGCAGATAGCTTACTGAAAGACCACTAGCTTTCGTTCCTGGATGCTGCCGGATACCAAAGAAGACGAGATGGAGTTGCTCAGAAACATAAGATCTGACCAAGGCTTCCCTACAACGGAGTCTCCCCAGACAACCACAGAGTCAGCAGTGACGCTTGATAAGCTGATGGATGAAGCAAGAGATTGCATGGACAGGCAAGTGGATTTCCTCTTGTTGTTGCTGGTGTTGCTGGTGTTGTTTCCTATCTATTCTTACCCATGCTTATCCACGCTTATCCACGCTTATCCATGCTTATCCATTCTTATTCATGCTTATTCATGCTTATTCATGCTTATTCATTCCTATTCATTCTTATCCATTCTTATTGCCATGGTTATTATATGGGATGGGATGGCGGGCTCCCTTAGTCCTGACTTCTTCTCTGTGCTCCATTTGTGTTTGGATGAGGTGTTTGGTATGTTGGACACACAGACATTTGGCAAATCCCTCCGTTCATTGGATCATTTCACACCCATTCAAGAGCGTATTCGAGAAGCCACTGAGGATGACATGGTGCATAGCAAACCAAAGACCATAACATTGGCTAAACTACTGCCTATGATGAGTCAGCAAGCCCATGCCATCATCGCTGGTAAAGAGTATTTGAGCGTAAGTCCATAGATAGTGATAGAGATGTCTTTATGCACGCAACATTCTCATGATTCCTTAATGGGACTGGGTCTGTGTTCTAGTCTTTTACCTATCTTAAGGAATTACAAGCATTCTCTGCCTTGATCTATACACATTATGGAGAAGAAGTAGCAACGACAGAGTAGACATGTCCTTGTGCTTCTATTTCCATGACAGTGTTTCCTTTTCTTGGTATAATAATAAGAGAAGGAGAAGAAGAGGAAGAAGGAGACACATGGCTTATCAAATTCACTTGTTGACCAATCCTCATACTGTCAATCAATGCATTCCTTTCTCACTCAATGGATATGCAAGCAAGTCAATAATACTAATAAAGGATACGTCCTAGTATCAACTATATAAAGTGAGCAAGTACTTATCAGAGAAAAAGAAAAAAAGTCATTCTTTTCTATTCTACTATGAAGTATCTCTCTCTTGTCTCTATGTTCATTGGTTGCGCCCTTGTCTCTGCCCAAGAAAACATTGTTACCAGCTACACTGTTCTTACTCAAGTGGAGGGCCACACTAAGCCAGTGATTATCCATGGTGTGCAGGCCACAGCCACAGTGACTCACACAGCCACCACCACCCACACAGCCACTGTCACCCAGCTTGTAGCTCGCTGTAAGTCGTTGTTCTATCTCCTAAAGGGCAGGTGGGTGTGAGGACGTGTCTCTTTCCTTTATCCAAAAGGGAGAGATGTCCATTGACTCCACCTAACCCACACGCCTATTTCTACTCCGTTGCTCATCTGTCTATCTATAGACAATCCTGATAATATTGATGAGCTCTTTAAAGACATTCCCCAATTGAAAGACTTTGTTTCTCCTACCAATGAAAATGCAATCAAGGAGGTGGTCAATGAAAACCAAAGCAACTAAAGGAACCATGACACTGTGAGGTGGCCTTCTTCCTGGGCTTGGAAAAGGAAGAGAAAGAAAAGAAAAAAAGAAAAGAAAAAAGAAAAAAGAAAATTGTCCAGTCATTTCCTAATGTCTCTATCAAACGAACGAAATCACTCTGGATGGATTTGAATGGATCTGTTGATATTAGCTATTTCTATTTAATTATTATTTGCTTAGTTGTTCTTTTACAGTTGCTTAGTTACCTAATTATTTATCGAGTTGCTTAGTTACCTATTGGCTCTACACACCAGGATATTTCTCTGGTCTTTTAAGCGGGGATATCTCCTTCCTTTTACGTCACAATAAAAATTCCCTTTTGTGTATCTGTGTTTAAAATCAAAGGTTTGCAAGTATCTGTAATAAAGGGCACTGTGGTTATCAACAAGACTACTAGAGAGATGAACTTGTAGTTGTTTGGTCTCTATCAGGGACTACAAAATGGAGTATTGGATACAAAGTCTGGTAAGGGAAATCAAAGAGGGTACATGAACAGGAACACAACACACGATTTGAGCACAACTGGTAACTAGGCAACTGTTCTTTAAGCAATTCTTTTCTTTTTAGATGTTGTTGTAGTCTGCATTACTTTGGTAGTTATGATTAAGCAAATGACTTGTGAAATTTCGTTTTGTTCTCTTCTGTTCGGATATTAATGCCTGCTAATTACACTGTCTGTTGTTCTTCATAACTTCTACCCTCTTTAACTTGTTTGCCTTTGTCTGGCATATAAACCAACAGTTGTGATCTGGTGAGTGTATGTTTATTGTGTCTGACATGTTAGTCAGTTTCTATTGTATATTCTTTTACTATAATAAACCCAGTGAATCCGTTAAAAAGGCAAAGGCAAGAAGAAGGTGCCAGTGCAAGGGTAATACGACATACACACATAGAGAGTACATTAATACATCTTGGACTCATTATTTTTACTATTATTTTATTATTAAAAAGGGGTATTGGCACCTAAGAATATTGGAGTACGATCCTACCAAACTGCCTGTAATTGCTTATGGCACAGGAATAAAGGTAAAAGATGCTGCCAAATTTAAAGGTCATCGTGTTGGTTTGACGAGGGTTTTATATCAATCATTGAAAAAAAGAGACAAAAGGGTGGAGATCTTCTTGTAGTTGATGTTGATGAGTCTAGAATATCGAGGCTAAGCATAATTGACCTCTAACTCAATATAAAAAGCTCTTCTAACAGTTGCTCTGTCTTTTTTTTTCTTTCTCAAGATCTGCCACACTTATAACACAAATAACCTCACCGAGGTATTCATGAATTTCAACAGTATCCACGCTTGCCAAGGTTGTGGAATTGTTTGGAACAGAGATATGAATACATCAAAGTATATCTATACAATTGCAGAAGAGTGTTTAAAGGGTCTCCACCGACTAGTTCCATTCTGTAGAAAAGAATAGATACTCGTATTATACCATATTGCCACATCGAAAGTAGTTCTTTCCAGAATTCAGATATTTACAGGTAAATTTACATAGTTTTTATTTAAAATCTAACATGAATACATAATTTATTTCTGCTCCTTTTCAAATCGATGTATCATTTCTTAAACAATTGTAGTTTGACTATTTCCTTTTATATCCTAAAGATTTCTTGGTGTGCAAGGATCTCTCTCTCTTTTTCTCTCTTTTTCTATTGATTTTGATGCCTTATTTGGGTTGCATTAGCTTAATGAACACATGGGCTGTAATGTGTGAAATAGAAGTGAGTTTGGCAGATACAGTGTTTCCTGTGTGACATCACTAGAAAGCATCTCTCTTTTTGATCTATTAATAAACATGTCTGTTGATGAGGATCCCTCTGTCTTCTAAACAGCCCCCAAGTCCATCCATGCCTTGTTCTAGTATGTCATTGGGTCTAAAAACACTTCATCGGACTCTCATTAGAAATGGCTACGTCACATTTCTATTTTAAGAAGGTGACAATGGTATTATCCAATCAGATGATACAGTGGGCATAGGGCATAGGGCATAGGGCATAGGGCATAGGGCACACTCTTCTCTTGATATGAGGTGTGTGTGGAGGGGGGGGAGAGACAAGGTCAAGACACTAGACCTTATCTAGTGTCTTGACTATAGAAATTCAGAGAGAAGAGGTGTATTTTGGGTGTGTATTTTGGGTGGGTGTGTGGATAGGAAAGAGTGAGAGTGAGAGCACTAATTTTTTCCCTCTTCCCTCTTCCCTCTTCCCTCTTTTCCTTTTTTCCTTTTTTCCTCTTTCCTTTTTTCCTCTTTCCTTTTTCTCTTTTTTTTTTCTTCCCAGCACTTGATTTTCTTTTTCTTGTCTTTTTCTTTTTATTTATTTTTTTCCCTTTGAACCTTCCTACCTTTTTTTTATTTATATTTATTCTTCCGACGAAAGGTAACTTGTCAAAAGAAGCACTGTCTTTTTCTCTTTCTTTTTCTTTTTCTCTCTCTGCTGCTGTTTGCTGCTGCTGTTTGCTGGGTGTCTATTTTGCACAGCCTATTTCTATCCGCAGTCCTTATTTTAGCAGCATAAAAGACGCTTTTCTTGCTTGAAAGCACACCATTTCTCTCTTTCTTTCTCTTTCTTTTCTCACTCTGATAGAACGTATCTGTAGCCATGGCAGAAATTAGACGGAAACTTGTGATTGTTGGTGACGGTGCTTGTGGTAAAACCTGTCTGTTGATTGTCTTTTCCAAGGGCACTTTCCCCGAAGTAAGTGGTGGTGGGGTCTTGTCTAGCTGTGTCTGGTTGTATTTCTCACCTGTCCATCTTTCTTAGTTCTATGTCCCTACTGTCTTTGAGAATTATGTCGCCGACGTTGAGGTGGATGGCAAACACGTGGAATTAGCCTTGTGGGATACTGCCGGTAATATGAGACAAGTGGTCTTGGCGAGAGAAAGGCAAAGATGTGCTTGTAGATTAACACCTGTGGATTTCTTTTCTTTTTCTTTTTTTCTTTTTTTTTCTTTTCTCTCTTTTATATACTATGATGATGCCTTTGTCTCCTTGTACTGGGCATGTCTACTCTATGGGTTGATGATGACGATGCTATTCCCACCCACCACCACCTCATACACCACCACCACCACCACATACACCACCCACCAGGCCAGGAGGACTACGATCGTCTTCGTCCTCTCTCTTATCCCGACTCTCATGTGATTTTGATTTGCTTTGCTGTGGATTCGCCCGACTCGCTTGAAAACGTGCAAGAAAAGGTAATGTGTTTTTATTCTCTATAGTCTCCATCCATCCTCCCCTGCCTGGACAGAATCCCATGACTCACATTGACGTGGACAGTGGATCTCTGAGGTCCTCCACTTTTGCCAGGGTCTTCCCATCCTCCTGGTGGGCTGCAAGAAGGATCTGAGAAATGATCCTGCCACCATTGAAGAACTCAGAAAGAACTCCCAGAAGCCTGTGGCCCATGAGGAAGTAAGTGTTTTGTTTTGTTTTGTTTTGCTTTACATCCAATGGCTCACTGTATCTCTTCTTCTTAGGGTGTGTCAGTGGCACAGAGAATCAACGCCTACAAATACCTCGAGTGTTCTGCCAAGACAGGCGAGGGTGTGCGTGAAGTGTTTGAACATGCCACCCGTGCTGCATTGATGACCAAAAAGAAGAGATCCAAGGGCTGTATTGTGCTGTAAGAAAAGGGAAGCGGTCCCTACTTGATTCGTTAGCGTCAGGATTCTTTTTCTTCTTTTCTCTTTTATTATTATTTCGCCCTCTCTTCTTTTCTATCCAATCCATCTTTATTATCATTACGTTCTACTTTATCTTTGAAAGGTGTTGGCTCTGTGGCGAGAACTGGGGTGGAAGACGAGAGCTGCCCCCCATAGACAGACAGACATTAGACAGACATTAGAACGCGGCCCCTAGAAGTGGGTGTGTGGAGATGGGATTGGCTTGCGAGTAAGGCACGCCTGTCCAATCATCCTCCAGGAGAGTGTGGCTTGTGGCCAACGCCTATTTCCCCCTTGTTCCTGCCTTCTCTACTGCTTTGTTATTTTCCATAGACAGAAAAAGAAGCAAAAAGGGGGAGGTCCTACGGGTAGTGTTGCTATATAGACCATTGACAGTGTTTACTCTTTTGTCTTTTTGGACTGCTCTTTTGTCTTTCTCTTTCTCTCTTCTGACATTGATTCCATCTTCCTCCTGCTCACACACACACACACACGCACAAGGATGGAAAACACCACCACACCACAAAAACGCGGCAACGAATCCCCTCCTGCACCCACCGTCAAAAAGGTCCAAATGTCCCTGCCTCGAGAACCCTCCATCTTCAACATAAGACCTGTGGACGACATTACCAAATACATTGCAGACTTCCTTTGGGAACACTGCCAACAACCCAACGTAGAGGTAGAAGTGTAGTCCTGTTTGTTAGCTTCTCCTACCTACAGAAACGAGGGACACTTATCATAGATCCTGCCAGATTGAAGCCAAGCTGGGCGTGTTCATCGACAAACAGACACGCGAACGCCTTGATATTGGTGCCATCACAGAAACAGGTAGCAGCAACAACACAAAGGCAGTCATGTAGTAAGCCTGTTCTCTCTAGTACTGTTCCCCATAGGCAGTGGTATTCGATTCGAGTCAGACATGTCCCTAGCACAGCACAAACACTTCAACGACATCCTCAACGACCTCACCAACAAGAGCCAGGCACGCGACTACAAGGGAGAACGCATTGTCTACAAGCACACGCGTGAGCTGGATCAGTTCTTCCAGGTGAGCCAGCACCAAAAGGTGCGAGTCACAACAGACCAGGCCACACAGACCATTGTTCCCAATGGCATTCTCGATAAAAGAAGAGTCGTCGACATCAACATTCACCGACCCAACCAGCCCCTGGACTATCGCATCTCAGTGAGTCTGGAAGTGCCTGGTAAGTGTGGACAAGGGAGGAGAGCCTATAAACTCAAGACAGGTTCTAGCTAAAAAACCACGCCATGCCACGGCTGTGTATGAGCGCTACAAGGATCGTCTGTCCTATGCCCATGGAGGCTTTGTGTTTGACCTTACACAGGTCAAGGGGGCGCCTGTAAGTGTGTTTTGCTGGTAGAGAGGAGGAAGAGGAGGACTCTCTATTCAACCCACCCTAGTGCCATGGCTTGCTCACTGTTCTCTACAGGACTCTACACAGGAAATACGCCATGAACTTGAAGTTGAAATCATTGATTGCCAGCTACTAGCAGAACGGGCCAGACAGGGAAGGGATCGATCTGCCTATGTACAGATGATCCAGGTGTTTATCAATAACATACGCCTAATGAGTCAGTTTTCTCAAAAGTAAACAGGGGTTCTCTATGAACAAAATATAAGAGAAGAGGGAAAAGTAGGCCTTTTTTTCTTCTTTCTTTCTCTTTATTTCTATCTGTACACACACTACACTATCCATCTATCCATCTATCCATCTATCCATCTATCCATACCAGTACCAGTACCAGTACCAGTACCTATCCATCTATATCTATATCTATATATCTACACACACACACACAGACTTAGGCAGAGGAAAAGAGCGGCTTGGTGGCCATCCAGTGGTGCCAGCCAGAATGTGTGCGTTTACGTAGAAATCCAATAATAATCACAGTCATATTATCACACCCAATGCCTGTCACTGTGTTCTCCTTGGCCAGACAGGCATCAATGAGCTTCTCACACACCCCCTTGAGTGGCATTTCTTCCTTCAATCCACGTCGTATAAAATCAACCACCTGCTGGTTTGTCATGCAATCCCAAATACCGTCACACGCCAAAACAACAAACTCATCCTTGTCTGTGAGTTCATGCTCAGTAATGTCAGGAGCCGCTAAGTCCATTCAATGGGTGTGCATTTGTCTTGAGTGTTCTTGCTTCTTATAAGAGAGAAAAAGAAAGAAAAAGAGAGCCTTACCTGTGACTGCCTGTTTCTCGGGTGGGAGGTGAGGGTTGCGTTTAAAGTGAAAGTCACCCAAGGCTCTAGAAAGGGCCAAACTTCCTGTTGCATTGATGGTGTTGGCTGTGAGGACCCCTTCCTTCCTTCCTTCCTTGGGGTGGGGTGGGGGTGGTCATCTTACCATTGACTCGGCCACATTCTACATAGGCCCCTGCTTGGGTGATCCGCTGGTGCTCGGGTCGGTAGTGAGGTTTATGATCCTTGGAGAGCGGAATGGCCTTTCCAGCGGTAGTACTAATGACGGCCCTTGAGTCACCTGCATTGCACTGCCCATCCCACACACCCATCACCACCAATGCAACAGAGTCCCCCGTGCATTCATATCAGGACAAGACCAAGGATGTTGATGTAGGATGCTGTCACAGCAGAGGCTTCTTACCACATAAAGCACATTCTCCTTGGTGAGCAATGCAACAACAGCAGTGCAGCCAGACATGTCCTGTTTCATTTGAGGGTCTATTGTCAAGAACGAGCCCAACAGACCACGAGTGAATCAGTACAGACGATTTCTTTGGGTTGAATCCCTCCATGACACTGCATTGATCGGATGGAGGGGCGACTTGCCTTGACGCATCTGGTCATCCACGGCCAGATAGGCCCCTTTGAGGGCATCTCTATACCGGTGGCGAGCAAAATACTGAGAATGAAACAGAGTGGTGTGCAGGGAATGTCGACTGTAGTTGGCCACTGCATTTCCACCGTGGCCATCATACACAGCAAAAAAACTCGTTTGAGTGTCGCGATAACTGGGAAGAAGGGTATGGCAGTCTTCCATTGCTAGACAAGAGGAAAAGACAAGAGGAAAAGACAAGGTGAGTTGAAGCATAGACCTTCACCCTAGTGCATAGATACACCCTTTCTTTCTCTACAATCATAGGCTCCTCCAAGTCTATAGTAAATATATAAAAGAGACCCTCCTCTTATTTCTTCATGGCCTCTCTCCCCTCAGCTATTTCTTTTTCTTCTTCTTTTTCTAGGATTGATATTTACTTGGTCTCCATCCTTGCATACAAGACATTCCGTAGATAATACGTTGATCGCCTCCTTCTTCTGATGATTTGATAGTGTTCGGTTCTGAAAGTGTCTGTCCCATAAGAAAGAAGTGAGTCAATCAATGTCTGTGGCTCCTCCTTAGCACTTTAATCCAAGGCTAAAGTCACATAAAAGTACCATGATTGGGCAAAATAAAGTAGATTCTTCCTAGTCCACTTTTTTACGTTTCTTTTTATTTATAAAACAAAGCAGTACTACACATCAGGAGGTCTTTAGGATATAAAAGGAAATAGTCAAACTACAATTGTTTAAAAATGACATCGATTTGAAAAGAAGCAAAAATAAATTATGTATTCATGTTAGTTCTTAAATAAAGATTATTATGTTGATTTACCTGTAAATATCTAAATCCCGAAGGAAACCACTTTCGATGTGGCAATATATGATATGAATGCATCAAAGAATATCTATGCTTCTCGACAGAATGGAACTGGTCGGTGGAGACCCTTTAAACACTCTTCTGCAATTGTATAGATATACTTTGATGTATTCATATCTCTGTTCCAAACAATTCCACAACCTTGGCAAGCGTGGATACTGTTGAAATTCATGAATACCTCGGTGAGGTTATTTGTGTTATAAGTGTGGCAGATCTTGAGAAAGAAAAAAAAAGACAGAGCAACTGTTAGAAGAGCTTTTTATATTGAGTTAGAGGTCAATTATGCTTAGCCTCGATATTCTAGACTCATCAACATCAACTACAAGAAGATCTCCACCCTTTTGTCTCTTTTTTTCAATGATTGATATAAAACCCTCGTCAAACCAACACGATGACCTTTAAATTTGGCAGCATCTTTTACCTTTATTCCTGTGCCATAAGCAATTACAGGCAGTTTGGTAGGATCGTACTCCAATATTCTTAGGTGCCAATACCCCTTTTTAATAATAAAATAATAGTAAAAATAATGAGTCCAAGATGTATTAATGTACTCTCTATGTGTGTATGTCGTATTACCCTTGCACTGGCACCTTCTTCTTGCCTTTGCCTTTTTAACGGATTCACTGGGTTTATTATAGTAAAAGAATATACAATAGAAACTGACTAACATGTCAGACACAATAAACATACACTCACCAGATCACAACTGTTGGTTTATATGCCAGACAAAGGCAAACAAGTTAAAGAGGGTAGAAGTTATGAAGAACAACAGACAGTGTAATTAGCAGGCATTAATATCCGAACAGAAGAGAACAAAACGAAATTTCACAAGTCATTTGCTTAATCATAACTACCAAAGTAATGCAGACTACAACAACATCTAAAAAGAAAAGAATTGCTTAAAGAACAGTTGCCTAGTTACCAGTTGTGCTCAAATCGTGTGTTGTGTTCCTGTTCATGTACCCTCTTTGATTTCCCTTACCAGACTTTGTATCCAATACTCCATTTTGTAGTCCCTGATAGAGACCAAACAACTACAAGTTCATCTCTCTAGTAGTCTTGTTGATAACCACAGTGCCCTTTATTACAGATACTTGCAAACCTTTGATTTTAAACACAGATACACAAAAGGGAATTTTTATTGTGACGTAAAAGGAAGGAGATATCCCCGCTTAAAAGACCAGAGAAATATCCTGGTGTGTAGATCATTTCGAGTGACTTAACACTTCTTCGTGTTCTGCGGAGATACAACCGAGATAAATCCACCCTCCCCTTTTTTTTTGCAGTGAGACGTCGTATCGATGACCCTTGTTGCCATGACACTGTCTTGTTTTTACTATTTACTATTTATTATCTATGATCTATGATCTATGATTTACTATCCATTTAGAATGAAATAATAATAACAATAATTAGAACAAATAAAATAAAACATAACAAATAGACCACATCATCCATCTACAGAAGTGTACATACTTGTACATCACCTCCTTCTTTACTCTGTAGATCCATGGAGCCTTCTTTGTCACTGTGGGTATTGAAAGACCACTTTGGAAGAGAAGAGCAGATGACATACATCCACACCTACTTGTCTGCACTGCGGAATTACAATCTACAGTAACAGCAATGACCTACATCCCTTTCATCTCCGAAATTAAGTTACTTGCAAGCGTCATGGAAACGACCGTCTCTTGCTCACTTGAGGAGAATCATCATTGACCAGGCAATTTCTGGCTTCTAAATAAATGTGTTTTGTTTGATTGGCTAGAATAGTCTTTCAAAGCTCAAATGAGCCTATTTAAAAGGCGACTTGGCCTAACAAACCGAACTCGAGTGTCTGCATTTGTCTTTTTTTTTTTTTCTTTCTTTTTTCTTTCTTTCAATTTCAGTGCTAGAAGTGAAGAGATCAATGATATTTATTGATATTTATTGATATCTATATCTATGATATTTCCATGATATATTTTACCTCCTCTTACCTATTCTTTCTTTTCTCTCTCTCTCTCTCTGATAGACTATAGACACAGATACTTATACTGCATTTTTTTCTATTTACCAAAAAGTCAATGTCATTGACTTTGCAGATTAAAAAAGTAAATGTATGGATACAGGTACATGGGCATAAAAGCCCTTTCCTTTTCTCCAGAAATGACATGGTAATGAATCCTTAGAACATCACTTTTAGAGTATGCTCAATGTTTTTATAGGTATATCAACACCCCTTCTTCTTCTTCAAATAGGCTAATAGTATTGGCCACGATGACTATTAGTAACCTATCAGTATTGATTAAATAAGAAAGAAAGAAAAGACACCTTTTTGTTGCTGATAATAAAAAGATACATACAAAACACACTCTCTTTGATTTGATCTTGATATCATTGGAAAAAGAAAAAGTCAAAGCAATGACTGAGATGAACACTAAAGAACATCCTATTATTATAGATGGTTTTGGTGTGTTTATCCTTCATACTATTGATTATTCACATTGAATTTCCCCCTTCAAGGAGAGTCCTTGAGGGGTGGTTGTTAGTGGACAGTGTGTGAGTTGAAAGATCTCAAAGTAAAAGGTAGAGATTAGGAATGCATTAGAATATCTCTCTCAAACTGTTTCTGCTACTCATTGATCGGGCTTATGTAAATTATTCCAAATTGCATGAATAATGTTTTACAATAACAGGTCTTATGGAAGAGACCGTGCTTCAATTCTATTTATTTATTTATTTAAAATAGATAGATAGATCAATACAAAAGTGAGAAGGAAAGGAAAGGAAAAAGAAACAAAAGATGATAAAGATGTATAAACCTTTGATATAAGGGATATACATTGTACAGTGAGTTTTTAATAATAATAATAATAATAATTGCAAGTTTAAAATTCGCCAACTCTATTTCTTATATGTTATTCTACCTGTTTGTCATGAAAATTTTATTGAATAGACAGTAAAGACTTCAAAGCTTATGGAAAATATAGATAAAATCATAAGAACTCTTACTACCTTACACTTGTGGCTGCTAGCATTGTCTTTTTGATAAATATAATATACTTCTAGAGTCATCTAAGAAAGAAAGATCAGTTCAGAATAGTACTTCTCCTTCAACATCTCAACGTATCTAGGGTCATCAATACTGATCTTTATTGGACATAGTCGTATCCTACTCTTACCAGTATTGAAATCACCCATTTCTCTGTATCTCTTAAGAATACGAGACATTGCAGTAAAATTTACATTTAAACGATTGGTCATCTTTACTTGACTGATGCCAGCTATACTTTATGTGCAATAAGACAACATGTCAATGTGTCAGTGCTTTTATTTATTTATGTTAGAAGGAGGCTAGCTGTTTGCTCATTAGCTTTGGTTAGGTGTATTATTATGGGAAAAGAAAAATGAAACAAATCTTTGCCGGAAAATACAAGACTTTCAAGCGTTTCTTTTACTCACTGTATTAGAAAAGGTGTTTTTATTTTATTATGTTGTTCTGTTACTCTATTCCGAGTCTATCTGAGACGTAACAATACTCTAATATACTAATACCACAACATTGGCAAGTAATTTTATTTTGTTATTATTTTTCCTTGGTATGTTTAGCTTCCATTTTCACGTTATCGGCCAAATTCTGTAGCTCTAAAAAGCCATCATGATTGACCTGGTTGAGTCATGGATCCCCCTTCGTTAAAGATAGAGACAGCCACACACCAGGATATTTCTCTGGTCTTTTAAGCGGGGATATCTCCTTCCTTTTACGTCACAATAAAAATTCCCTTTTGTGTATCTGTGTTTAAAATCAAAGGTTTGCAAGTATCTGTAATAAAGGGCACTGTGGTTATCAACAAGACTACTAGAGAGATGAACTTGTAGTTGTTTGGTCTCTATCAGGGACTACAAAATGGAGTATTGGATACAAAGTCTGGTAAGGGAAATCAAAGAGGGTACATGAACAGGAACACAACACACGATTTGAGTACAACTGGTAACTAGGCAACTGTTCTTTAAGCAATTCTTTTCTTTTTAGATGTTGTTGTAGTCTGCATTACTTTGGTAGTTATGATTAAGCAAATGACTTGTGAAATTTCGTTTTGTTCTCTTCTGTTCGGATATTAATGCCTGCTAATTACACTGTCTGTTGTTCTTCATAACTTCTACCCTCTTTAACTTGTTTGCCTTTGTCTGGCATATAAACCAACAGTTGTGATCTGGTGAGTGTATGTTTATTGTGTCTGACATGTTAGTCAGTTTCTATTGTATATTCTTTTACTATAATAAACCCAGTGAATCCGTTAAAAAGGCAAAGGCAAGAAGAAGGTGCCAGTGCAAGGGTAATACGACATACACACATAGAGAGTACATTAATACATCTTGGACTCATTATTTTTACTATTATTTTATTATTAAAAAGGGGTATTGGCACCTAAGAATATTGGAGTACGATCCTACCAAACTGCCTGTAATTGCTTATGGCACAGGAATAAAGGTAAAAGATGCTGCCAAATTTAAAGGTCATCGTGTTGGTTTGACGAGGGTTTTATATCAATCATTGAAAAAAAGAGACAAAAGGGTGGAGATCTTCTTGTAGTTGATGTTGATGAGTCTAGAATATCGAGGCTAAGCATAATTGACCTCTAACTCAATATAAAAAGCTCTTCTAACAGTTGCTCTGTCTTTTTTTTTCTTTCTCAAGATCTGCCACACTTATAACACAAATAACCTCACCGAGGTATTCATGAATTTCAACAGTATCCACGCTTGCCAAGGTTGTGGAATTGTTTGGAACAGAGATATGAATACATCAAAGTATATCTATACAATTGCAGAAGAGTGTTTAAAGGGTCTCCACCGACCAGTTCCATTCTGTCGAGAAGCATAGATATTCTTTGATGCATTCATATCATATATTGCCACATCGAAAGTGGTTTCCTTCGGGATTTAGATATTTACAGGTAAATCAACATAATAATCTTTATTTAAGAACTAACATGAATACATAATTTATTTTTGCTCCTTTTCAAATCGATGTCATTTTTAAACAATTGTAGTTTGACTATTTCCTTTTATATCCTAAAGATCTCTTGGCGTGTAGGAAGCAACTTCGCCATCTGATGTTGAAATCTTCTCATGTAAAACTGCTCGTCCCGCCCTATCTTGTTTCAGTGACCCTGATTTTCCACTTGAACTGCATCTTTAGGCCTACATGACATACTTATCTGTAGTTTACAGATGAAAACAAACAAATTATACTGTAAGGTATAAATTGGGATGGATAAAACTGTTTTATTCATTTAATTGCTCCCTTTACACTTATAATAAGATGAAAAGCCTACCCTCTATTGTTACTACAGCCTCCATCAGTACGAAGCCTATAATTCATTTATTCCATGAATTGTATCTATCAACATTGTATTATTCTAGATTTAATTATCAGATGTTTTGAAGAGATCAGCATCAAAAGGATATGCACTCAATGAGAAAAGATCAACCTCAAAGTGAGGTCATTATGATTATTTGCTTTTAGGATTTCCATAATGCAACTACAAATAAATTCCTCTATTCTTTCCATGTTTTATTTATCTTATTTTTATCAAACTTGCATCTTTTCTTTTTCTCTTTCTCTTTCTATAGAAATGTTTAAAACTGGATAAAGAAAATAAATAAATAGATGAGCAAACAACAAAACAAAAAAACCCAAGTAAGAATAGCCCTGTCTTTTACTTTACTTTATTTTGTAATAATAATAATAATAAATAAAGAAATAAAGAAATAAAAAAAAAGGGATGCGTCAATTGAAATGAATATGGTATTTCTAGGGACTGCATATTAGCTTGTATCTTAAGAACTACTATTTTAAATAGGATGTGCATATCCAATAATAGATGTTGTTCACATTTTTTTTCTTCAAAATATAGTAGAGTAGTTTAATAACCATGAATATACTTATTATTCCACACACAAGATAATGATGTATTGCAAAATATAAACCAAAGGTAATGGATTCATAAGTTGTATGTGTTCTACTTTGTCCTACTACCAGTAAGAATACAAATATTAATAGGACGATCTTATGATATCAATATCTTATTTATTTCTATGTTACTATATAGTAGTTTAAGCAGACCATAACAAACAAGTCTTCTTCAGGAATAAACAGTTAGCCTTTAATAATATCTCTTATAGTATTGAACAGCACCAATGTCTTGAATATTAAGCCTTTTGCTTGATGTTTATAATTAGATACTTCTGTTGGGTGTGGATATGTATAACTATTCACCTTTTTATCCTCAAAAGCAAAACATTTACCACTGGTTTTATTCTTATTTGTGTTTTCTAGACTCTTTTCTATTCATTATAAACTACACCCTTCTGAGTCTACCCATAAATAAATCCATAAATCCATAAATCCATAAATCCATGAGCTTGGCGAGTATTTCTTATCAAGAGTCACTTAATAATAATAGAGTTAAGCTTAAAGGCAAACTTCCATCTATATTCATCCTTTTAAATTAATTATAGTTCATTAACACATAGTAACTATCAAGCAAGACGTGGACTGGTAGAGCTCAAAAAGAATAGAGAAGAAGAGTAAGCATTGAAAATCATTTTCTCTTCCAGAGGGAGGAGACCTTTCTTTATCAATATATCTCCAATACCTCCCTTTCATTGCCAATGAATCCTTAATATTAAGAAGCCCACTTCTTATCCTCTCATATGCTATGTACTGTTGTGGTGTAATGATCGGAAAGTTATTCTATAATCATTTTATCTTCTTTCTATCCATGCTTTCCATCCTCACACTGCTTGGCCAGTCGTCATGCTAAATGCTATTGTACCACAGTCAATACAGGATAGTGATAGTGATAATAGATGGGTGGATAGATAGATAGATAGATAGATAGATAGATAGATAGATAGATAGATAGATAGATAGAATACCTTGCTGGTCGTTCTTCATAAGTATCCATTGCCATGGGTGTAGGAACACTCCACGGAGAGGACCTTGCAAGAAACCCAAAACAGCGTCTTGTCCTTTCTAATAAAGATGCTCTTGACTCATACGATTGACTCGGGGACTGTCGTTTAGGTACATCTTTCCATGGCTGTTTCTGTCCATGATGAGAAATCCAGTGTCCCAGCCCACTGTCTGCTTTGACCAAATCCCGGTAGGTCGTCACTGTACACCTCGAGGATTAACTCACGCATTGCATAGTAAATGAACCTCACCATAGTACTCTGTACGCTCTTGAATGGATGCATTGTTGGGTTTCTCTATCATCCATTGATGTAGAGATCCAAGCCTTGTTGCTTTTTTCTTTTCTTCGTTTTTCTTTTCATCTTCCTCATTGCATAAAAAAGGATGTTCCAAGGTGCATTGTAGATTCTCTAGTGCCTGATGCGATATCCACATGGAATAGAGAAGATCCTTGCTTATAGCTGCTTCCTTACTGCATGGCTGACGAGGTGCTTTTTTAGGAAGGGGTCGAGGCAGCGGCATGGCGAGATAAATACTCTCTTCTGGTGCATACACAGGAGGGGGCAAATACTTCTCATACGATGTTGGACTAGGAATCTTTCTTGGCAAGCAGTTTTTGGCATGAGTGGAGCAAGGCAAGTCAGCCCATTGGCTCAGGTCAGGGCAAGACATTGTTCTTTGGTGAACAAGTGATTCGCACACATTCTTCTTCTCTGTTCTTTCTGTGGTTTTCACTTTATTCGTGTCCATTTTCTGCTTTACTCGACAAGTATTTGTTTCTTTCTTGGAGAATAAAGATAAAGAAGAATAGAAAGATGTAAATAAAAGAGAAAGAGAGAGAGAGAAAGACTTTATTTGATCCAATGTTCTTTCTTCCTTAGTTTTATAGATCTCTCTTAATGTTTGTTCCCCCTTCTAAATTCAGCCACTGCAGCCTCATACAGAGCACTGTCCAGGAGTACCTCTGCAGCTACAAACGACAAACCGCGAGAGGCAAGGAGACAGGCCTTATGAGCCTGTTCTGTCGCAGCTGCCTTTGCAAACTCACGGGTGTGGTTGGTGGCTTCAGTATGGATGCTGAAGCTAATCATGTCAATAAAGGACACAACAGAAGCACCGACTTACATGGGATGAATTGAGGGAATGGTGTAGCTAACATTGCCCATGTCTGTGCTGCCTACATAGCTCAGCCTTTCTTCCGAGGGTGGTGGGTATACAATGCCGTTCTCTATCATGTGCTTTTTATAGGACTCGGCTAGGATCTGATTCTGGAATGCATCTTGAGGGTTATGGGTGAGTCTACGCTTCCATCTTTCCTTTCTCTCTCTCTTTCTTGTTCTTACCATCCGTAGCACCCAGTGGAGACCACGTCAACTTGTAGTCACAGCCAGTAGCAAGTGCAGCTGCCTTGAAGCAGTTCTCTAGTCTTTCCTTGAGGCTGTCCAGCTCTTTACGAGTAACAGAGCGAGCCATGAAGCTGGCAGATGCATAATCAGGAATGACATTGGCCTAACACTAAGTTACAATGATAGGGACACACGCCTCACTTACTGATTTACCACCCTCTGTGATGATACCATGGATGCTATCGAGGCACAAGACATCATTAAGGTGTGAGGAGTAGACTCCTTCATTGTAAAGATGCCTGGGATGTCTTACCGATTGGTGGGCAGCATTTGTTGACGCAGCATCGACAGATTATCCCAGCCCTGCATAATAGCATCGACAGCATTGATGCCATCCCAGGGTGCCATCCCTGCATGAGACGCACGACCAAAGAACTCGACGGTGAGTTTATCTAAGGCAAAGTAGCCAAGGTACATGCCATCCCTGGAGAAGGGGTGCTATGCCACAGTGAGCTTTCTTCTCTTGTAGGCACACTGGTCTCCTCTGTCCTGTTCACACTTTACCAGCATCATACAGACATCCACACGGCTCTGGAAGATCTCATTCTTCAAGTAGACTGCCTTTCCATTCAATGTTTCTTCTGCAGGAGTACCAAAGAGCACCACCTTGCCTTGAATGAGGTTCTTTTCAAGGGCTGCCTTTGTAGCAAGTGCACATGCCACACCAGCAATAGCAATCAGGTTATGACCACAGCCATGGCCCACACTAGCACAGTAGACATGTCAATAACACTGTGCCTTTCTTCTTCTCTTTACAAGGAGAGGCGCTTCCCCACCCTCACAGTAAGACTCACTCTGGAAGGGCGTCGTATTCAGAGCAGAACCCAACACGACGTCCTGTCTCACTGTTCCCATACTCTGCCAGGAATCCCGTTTCAAGTCCAGCCACCCTGCGTGTGACATGAAAGCCTTGTTGTTCCAAGAAGTCTGTTAACAGGGCACACGCCTCGACTTCCTGGCTGCTTAGTTCAGGGTGGCCGTGGATCTGTTAGTGGGTGTGAGGGAGGCACTAGAGACATATGTTGTATACTCTATAGATCTGTGCACACATGTTACTTTACTTTGAGACTCAATTGGCGCAGTGCATCGCTGTAGCTCTCAATGGTCTCGGTAATAGAAGACTGAACCTCAGATAGCATTAGAAGGAAAGAGGTGGAGTGGAATGGAACAAGGCCATGTTGCTGAATGCACCCCGTCTTCGTTTTATGTCCTACTCTGACTTATTCTGAGGGCCGTGTGACGTCACATTCAGCCAGTCACTGCTACACGAGAGCAGGAGGGACAGGGATGGGTCTGTGGTTCCTTGGGACTGTAGGATGGACTGATAACTATGGAGGTGTAATAAAAAGCATAAGAAATAAGACCCGCCTGTGGGTATAAGATAGAGGGTGGGCAGGATCCACAGCCAACAGGACTGCTCTATTACCTGGAAGGACTGTTTTTTTTATAATAGAAATCCAGCGATCCATCCATTCTGTAGCCATCCACACCAAAGAAGAGAAGAGAAATCCACTGTTCTTTATTTTCTAGTCACAGAAAAGAAAAAACCCCATTGTTACAGCCTTTCTTACTGTGTCTCTTTTACTGTGTCTTCTTCTTTGGAGTGCATTCTCTATGTTTTCCTACTCTTTTCCTTATCCCTTGGGTGTCTTGCTATTTGCCACACCACCTGTCATTGTCGGGGAATAGAATAGACAGATGACGTGAACTATTCCCCACAACCTGGTTATTTCTTTCTCATCCTTAAGTCTTCGCTAGGCTGATAAAGAGAAATAAAAGAACCTTTTTTTTTAATTATTTTCTTATAGCAAATAGAACCCACCTGTTGATGTTACTGCTCTTTTCTTTTCTCTTTTTCATCCTTCATTGTCTCTTCTATCACGTGATGATCTTCTGTCCTATGCTACACTCTGATCCACAGTGCACACCACCAAGAATAAAACAAAAGAAACAAGTCAGACAATAATTTTTTTTTTTCATTTTCCTAATTATTTTCCTAATTATTTTTTCGCTTGTTCAGGGATCGTTTTTTTAGCCCCTGCGGCTGAGATTCTTTAAAACAATTTTTTCCATTGTGCGCAAGTTGCTTCCATCTTTCACTTGTTTTTGCCACTATGCTGAGATCTCTTGCACGTCCTCTTCGTCCTGCTTTGGTACGTAAACAGCTGTGACGCCTGTGTTTGTTTGTCCTAGCGTCTTATTTCCTGTCCCACCAGGTGTCCAGAGCCTACTCCCAGGTCAGCACTCTTCCTACACCTGCACCCTTGGAGCAGACCACAGTAAGTATAGCAGAGCAAGAAAAAAAAAGAAAAAAAAAAACAAGACTCACCACCACCTACACTAGATCTTCCCCAAGAAGTACGGTGGCAAGTACACTGTCACTCTTATCCCCGGTGACGGTATTGGTCAGGAGCTTGCCTCTTCCTTGAAAGACGTCTTCAAGGCTGCCAATGTCCCTGTTGAATTCGAACAATACGATGTCTCTGGTCTCACCTCCTCCGATGACGCCTTGTTCCAGGAATCATTGGCCTCTCTCCGCCGCAACAAGGTGGGCATCAAGGGTGTTATGTTCACCCCCACCTCCATGCTCGGCCACAAGTCCTTCAACGTCACTATGCGCAAGGACCTTGACATGTACGCCTCCCTCTCTCTCTGCAAGAACGTGCCTGGTGTGCCTTCTCGCCTAAGCAATGTCGACATTGCCATTATCCGTGAAAACACCGAGGGTGAGTACTCTGGACTGGAGCACCAGCCTGTGCCTGGTGTTGTGGAGTCCCTGAAGATTGTCACCCGCACAAAGACAGAGCGCATTGCTCGGTTTGCATTTGACTTTGCTGTCAAGAACAACCGCAAAAAGGTCACCATTGTCCACAAGGCCAACATCATGAAGCTGGCCGATGGCTTGTTCTTGCGCACCTGTCGTGAAGTAGCAAAGGAGTATAAGCACCATGGCATTGAGTACAATGATATGATTGTGGATAACACTGCCATGCAGCTGGTGTCTCGTCCCCAGCAGTTTGATGTGATGGTCATGCCCAACTTGTACGGTAACATTGTCTCCAATGTGGTAAGTATCTTTTTATTGTTCTGTTTTCTCTTTTGTTAATCATCTATCCTTCTATGTGTGTCTTGGTGTGTCTTGGTGTGTGTGTGTGTGCGTGTGTGTGTGTGTGGGTTGATAGGGTGCTGGTTTGATCGGAAGTCCCGGTATCATCCCTGGTTGCAACATTGGCCGTGAATACGCCATCTTTGAGCCTGGATGTCGTCATGTTGGCCTTGACTTGCAGGACAAGAACGCTGCTAACCCCACAGCCATGCTTCTTTCTTCTGTGATGATGTTGAGACACTTGAACCTGTACGAACATGCCAACCGCATCTCCAATGCTGTCTACGAAACCATCCAATCAGGTTCTGCTCGTACTGCTGATATTGGTGGCAAGCACACCACCAAGGAATTCACTGCTGCTGTCATCAACAAGCTCTAAGGAAGTTTCTCCCTCTCTTACATAACAGTATTGTTGTATCTATATAAAGAAGCAGGTGCTATTTTATAAGCTACACGATAGAAGAAGAATAAAAATATATGTAATGTCATCTCTTTTATTAGTGGGAAGATAGCACACACACACACACACACACACAAAAGAAGAATAAAAAGAAAGGGGAAAAATTCTTCAAGATCTGCCTGCATAGAACTTCTCCAAGAAGGTGGTTGCTTGGGGAGCTGCCTCATCAGCAGCAAAGTAGCCCATAATATGGTTGTTCTGCTTCCACACATTGATGGTCTCCTGGAACTCCATGTGTCCCTTGGCAATAATAATATCCCTTGTAGCAAGGTCCTCCACAGCACGCTGCTTCTCAAACTCCTGTCTAATCTTGGCTCTGACTTGCGAGGTGGGCAGGTTGATCTCATGCAGCTTCATTATCTCTGGTACCTGGCGACATGAGGCTACAGTCCTAATGACGCACTTACTGCTTTTTGCCATTGACGGTACAGTGCCACCGAGCGTTGTTTGGCATGGGCACTGGAGACGGAAAGAGCAGTGGTAGTGGCAAAGTTGGAGACACAGAAAGAAGACATGGACTAAGGAAGTGGTTTGTTTACACTGTTCAGTCCTTATGGTGGATGATGACGTAATGGTTATTTAAATCCAGACAGCAGTTTATTAAGAATCCTGTTGGCCTCGGTAGGCATAATAGCTGTAGTATATGCCAAAGAGAATGAACAGCACGGATCCCATCAGTGTGACTGTTAAAATGTCAGTCCATGGGAGAGATGTTTCCTCATAACCCTCGTGAAGAAAAAGAAGAAGTTTACCTGTGCGTACAGAGATTCTTGCTGCCAACATACGGCCACCCATGACAGCCAATGCTGAGCAGAGAGTATGGCCAATGATAACACCTGCTGACACCCAGTATACATTCTATAGGCCAGCACAGAAGGAAGATAGATAGATAGATAGATAGAAAGAAGTCTGTCAGCCAACAACACCCAACAACACCAAGGAGCTTACATTGGCAGCAGCAAGAGCAATGGTGGAGATTTGTGACCGATCTCCCCATTCACCCAGAAAGGTCAGGACAAATGTCTGAACAAACACAGGCGAAAACACCCACTGCATAAGATTCATAAGGCCATCCTTGACCTTTTCCTTTTCCTTGTCTGCCTCCATGCCACCCACTTCCATGGCCTCCATTTTCCCTGTCTTTTCCTTCTCCTCTGCCTCCTTCAACTCCTGCTCCACTTCTGACATCTCCTCGGCACCCTGTTGGCCGTCCATCGTATAGCCCTCATACATCATCCGCAGACCAAAGCACAAGAACAGGAGGGCTGCCATGACATCTGTGTACTGCTTGGGAAGGAGACTGGGCAGAACATGGCCCAGAACAGCCGACAGCACTGACATTAGAGCAAGAGACGAAAACGCAGCAGCAAACACAACAAGGCGGGGGTGCTTCATGGCCATAATGGCCGCTATTAAAAAGGTCTTGTCTCCAATTTCAGAGACGATAATCATCAGCAGGGACATGAAAAAGGACTCTTCGTTGGTTCTTTGGTCCTCCTGGCCTAGCTCCACTCTGCCCTCTTCCCATTGAGACATGTCTTTTGATGAGGTGTCTATCAAGGCATCGGTTGTCCACTGCAGGAACAAAACAAAAACAAAGAAAGGAACACATGAGTGCCTGTGAGGCTTGTTCCACTACCTTTTCATTGGCACTGATATCAGCGCACACGACACTGCAGACAGCTAAGAATACAATAATGAGCCACAGTGAGGGAGCCATGACTATGAAAGGGACTTAGATTTATTTATTTATTTCCTCCTGCGTAGACAGCAGCCATTGTGTGTGTCCAATCACAAGCAGATTCGACTGAGATCACATGACTATTGACCTCCTATCCAACGACAGGTGGCAATGGGACGGAAGCAGCCGACGGTGTCTCATTAGGGATTTCCACAGGACGGGGACAATGGCGGACCAAGTGATCTGATTGGCCACACCGGTAGCAGTGCTTGAGAGTGGGTTCTGTGGCTGTGCATTGACGGGCAATGTGTCCAAACCTACCACACTGGTAACATTTGGCTCCTGTTGCCTGACAGTCCCGTGCAAAGTGGTTGTAGCCTATCCACAGTCACAGAGAGAAGGTTATCGGATGGACTACAGCAGACTAAGAAAGAGAGCTGATCTTACCACTGCAGTTGTAGCACACCACAAGAGAGTGGCCAGGACGACGTGGACGGTAGGCAGGACCTCTTCTTCTCTCTGTCACGGGATTAGTGCCAGGAAGTGTCTGCTCACTCTCGGCGTCATTTTCCTCCACTTCTTTTCCTTCGCTGTCGGTGCCATCCCTCAGGCTTTCTGTCATTTCACTCTCGCTCTCTGCTGTTTGAATAAGATCCTCTTCTTCTTCTGATAGATCCTGGGACTCATTAAAGAAGACTCCGCCTCTGCCTCCTCCTCCGCCGCCGCCGCCTCTGCCTCCTCCTCCGCCTCTGCCTCTGCCTCTGCCTCCTCCTCCTCTGCCTCTGCCTCCTCCGCCTCTGCTTATGCCTCTGCTGGAGTCAAAGCGGGGGACAAAGGCATAATCCTCACTTCTGTCTGGACAGTCTTTTGCTATATGACCCTATGGCTCTTGTTTATACCTGTGTTCTTCTATATGCGTACCAATTGATGACAGTTGAAGCATGTATCATTATGTCCTGTCTTCTCTCGTGGACGGGGAGTAGGACACACTGACTGCCGATGTCCAGCTAAAAAAGAATTCAGTCTTTTATGCTCGTGTTATTATAAGGACAGATACACTCCTAACTTCTTTATCTCTTTTCTTCCTCTTCCTTTTCTTTCTTTCTTTTTTTTACCTCCACCACAACTGTAGCAGACCAGTGTTTCTTGCTTTGGCACACTGCATTCGTTCAGCTTGTGTCCAGGCAGTTTACAGTTGTAGCACACTTTCTCCTCAAGAGGACAGTCAATGGCAAGGTGGCCCGCTGCTCTGGTTAAATGGGCGTTTTCTCCACTCTCCTACCAGTGCCACACTGGAAACAGTTCCTTCGTGAGTAGACCATGGTGCCAAACAGAAGAAACAAGACGCGACTATTGTTCTCGGTGAAGAGAGGATTCATGACCCAAAAAAAAAAAGACAGTCCTTCTATCTTTTGGACTGTTTTTTTTTCTTTCTTTTTTCTGGCATGGCCTTTTTTAAAGTGTAGGGAGTGTGACTCTTTTATTCACTCCATGTCATGTGATGCGCAAAATGAAGTGCCTGTGAAGCCGCTCTTTTTGTTTCTTTGTTTCTTTCTTTTTCATTCAACCAAGGCTTTCCCTGTTTATTTCTGCTCTTTTTATTTATTTTATTTTATTTCTACCTTGGATAGACCGTAATGAATAGAAAAGCAGAAAACTGGGTGTTTGAGCAGAAAGTACACTGGGAGACACTTGCAGAAGAAAAGCTGGACTGCTTGGAAGATATGTTCAGGGGCCATATGCTAAGTGTGAATGAACAGCTCTTTGCCATGTAAGTGGATAGGTATGCCCTGTAGAGTGTTTCTTTTTACAGATCTATTTTTTATGTTATGTTTTTATATTAATGTTATAAAGGCAAATACCTTTGGAAAAGACACAGACACCAGTACCAGAGACACCAACAGACACTCAAAGAACGAACGAAGAAAATGATGTAAAACTCTTACATATCCCAAAAGTATCTCAGAGAAAGACACTTCCGCCGCGAAAAAGACGCTCAAAACTGCCACTGCCTATCTATAAAGGTACAACTCAACTCAATAGTATTAAGAATCAAGTCCCACCCAAACATACCTTAGCACAGTTTTCAAATGCTTATTTCCAACTACAAAAAAAGCATAAACAGCAACAGCAACAACAGCAACAGCAGCAGCAACAGCAGCAACAGCGCTCAAAAATTCCTGTGCCTGTGCCCGTTTCTCATTTAGTACTCACTAACAAAGACTCTTTGGAGAAAACAATATCCAATCAAGCCACCCACACAATCCCATCTACATCCCAGCCTATATACCAAGGTACTTCCAACGAAAAGAACCCTCCATCAAACACAGCAACAACAGCAGATACTACATCACCCACAGTACACATTGTCAACAGTAGTTTTTCTTCCTCTCTAACATTGGATCAACACATTCACTCACCACAACTCCAAAAGAAACAGCCAATGGAAAAGACACTCTTAAAGTCATCTCCTAAAGAACGTAGATATGTAAGAAGCACTACAAGGGAGTCTTCTTCTACACCACCAACCTCCCTACAAAGAAATCATTCACTTGCACTTTCCACAGCCACCCACCCTCTTCCACCCTCCAAACGACATTGTACAGAAAAAGATAGTATCCGAAGCCACTCTTCCTCTCAACAGAAAGACACCCCTTGTTCTGTCTTGGAACCCACCCCTCATAGCCATAACAAGGACATGTCCCACCCACAGTTAGAATTCAAAATACCCAACGCAAACACCCGAAACGACCTCCAAGATCATCTACAAATGACCAACATGATGAAGCATCAATGGACAACCCATGCAGAGGAAGGTACCTTTGCTTTGATGAGGAATACACAGGTAGTGTCTTTGATTTGGTAGAGAGAAAGAAGAAAAAGATCTAATACCAAGAAGAATAGAATCGATCTTTCGCATTACTCTCATGACGGGAGCTTGTCTTGTCCTGACACTTTTACCATACCACGTACCATAGAAAAAGTGTCCGAGACACGCAGTGGATTGCCATTGCACCCATCTTTTTCTGATTCTTCTGCATTCCTGGGAGACAATGAGACACTGTCTGTCCAACCCAAAGAAAGAGAAAACACCCAGCGCAGTGCTAGAAATAGTGGTGTTGCTTCTGCCAATGCCCACTCACCTGCCTACTCTTCTCGGGAGAAGGAGGAGGAAGAGGAAGAGGATCAAGTACAACTCAGTACTCTTTCTTGTTCTACCACTCAGTCTGTTTCTAGACTCAGTACAAAACAGACTCATTCAACACCCCATGTTTTGAAAAGTTCTCTGCCTACCAGACTAGTGTCTCGGCCCTTGACACATACTACAATTACATCGATGCCACAGACACTCCGCAGACATACAGGTATGTATCTATTTCATTCTTTCTCTTCTTCTTTCTTTCTTTCTTTTTCGCCCATTGATATTGGGTGTGAGTGTGAATGAGGGCATCAGATTTGTACAAAGACACTTTGTTATCTTCTGCCATTGCCACTCATAGAAGGTGGGATGATATTATCCATCAGAAAGATGGGATGAACAGCATAGATCTCTCCCTCTCCCTTTTTCTTTCTTTTCTTTTCTTTCTCTGTCTGTCCATCTATACATACAACAATACAAATATATAAATATACAAATATATAAATATACAAATATACATACAAATCCAGATACAGACACACAACCCTTATTATCACGTTCAGATCTAGCATCCATGACAAGTACAGAATTGGTAAGAAATCTCTATCTTAATTTATTATTATTATTATTACTATTATTACTATTATTACTATTATTACTATTATTACTATTATTACTATTATTACTATTATTATTGTTATTATTATTATTATTGTTATTATTATTATTGTTATTATTATTGTTATTGTTGTTATTATTGTTGTTGTTATTATTGTTATTATTATTGTTATTATTGTTTATTTTATTTAATTTTTTTTTAAAAAAAAAAAGATAAAAAAAAAGTATAAAGGTTGAACATATAACAACAATAGTAAACGTTTGAGCATGAAATATTTAGATGCCACCACCAAAGAGTACTGTACCCCTGAGTAGACAATCTTCACTACCACTGAAAAAGCAGGTAATTCTACACTGTAGCTGTAGACTAAAGAAAGAGAGAGAGAGAGATTCTTTAATATGAAAAATGAAAAAGAAAAGTGTGTGTGTAAGTAAGATCAAGAAACTCATCAATGCCTCTCTTTTTCTTTTTCTTTTTCTTTTTCTTTTTCTTTTTCTTTTTCTTTAGAAGGTGAACAGCCAGGTCCAAAATAACTCCTTTATCTTGAACAATGAGGAAACCAGAGAGAAAGTCGAAGAGGTTGAGGAAGAAGAACCTTTGATAGTGCCAGACGTTACTCCTGAGTGGGCAATAAGTCCACGTCTTGAACAATTGCTAATTCACCAGTCAACAGTGGATCTGCATGCTGTATTTGGTGGGGTTCAAAATATTGATTGGAATGGTAAGAGTAGGATGCTATGAATGGATTTCTCATGTTCATTGGTAAGATGCTTTTGTTGGTTGTTCAAAAGCAGCAAAAGGATCTCGGCTCCAATCCAAGGACTATTTTGTATGAATTTTTCTCTTGTTATGTTGTAGTATGTCCATACATTTACATTGTCACTGTTACTGATAGACTCTAGGTAAGAATAAAATGGATGTACAGCTCTCAACTCTAATGTTTGATCCTGCAGCCATAGACTAGTGTGTCTTTTTGAAAGAAGAAGGAAAAAATAAATAAAGTAGAATCACTTTTACTGTATTAAGATTAGGGAAAGTCATAATAGAGAAAAAAAACAATTCTCTTTTTTTTTCTCCTATTTCTCCTATTTTTGAATAAGATTTCTATCTTTAAAATATCAATAGAAAGTCGACTTCCTATAGCAATCAACAGAATTAGCCTTTTGAATAATCAAACAAAATATGTTTCATAATACTCGTGTGCCAAGACAACATGCCATAAGGCGTATTCAAATAGTAAACAAAGAGGTCATTTTCTTTCTTCTATTACTATAAACAAATAGTCAGACAAGAGTATAGTAAATGTAAGGAGACACGGGATGATTCCTGGCCAATGAATGTGCTATTATTATTGTTACTAATAAAAGTGAATCTTGGTGCTTTGGATGGTTTTCCGTTTTTGTTTTTTAATATCAAGTTAGATTGGTAGAAATAAACAAAACAAAACACAAAAGAAACAGAGAAGAAAGTGATCATGTCCACTAGAGACCCTAGAGATGTCCTATGTACCAAACAACCTGTGTTCATCAGGCTACAAGTATAAACACTGATTCCAATGAAAATGAAAATGAAAAACATTTATTTATTTATCTCATTAAAGATAAGATCTTATTGAAAGAACAAAACATATTTCTTTTTATCTACCCTGTCTTGATCTTCTCTATAAAGATAGTAATAATGAATAAATGCCATATCAAAAGAGAAAGGAGCAAGAAGGAGAATATACACCTTCAAGTTGGAAGTCATCAAAATCAATACGAATGCTATAGAGTTTAGTTGGAATACCTTTGCCATCTAAATCAACATAGCACATTGAGTTGGGTTGTTTTTCTATTGTTTTATTGTTTAAGCTCTTTTAATAACTTAAACTTCTTTAATTGAATCAGTATTACTCTTTAAAAGCCTTAACTGTGAAGATCAGACGATATCCGGTATGTTTCTATCTGTATGACTGTAGACTACTCTTTAGAAGATAAAGTGATCCCCCTCCTAAAAAAAAAGGGAATTACTTTTTTTTTCTTTTTTTTTCATAATACTATTTTTCATATAGTGTCTTATTCATCTAACACTGTGAATATTTTGGTCAAAACCCCCGGGATGTATGAAAAATCACATCAGCTTTGAGACTGGTTCTGCCATCTTGCATAAGGTGCTGAACATGAACACTATCATGGCCGAGGCATATTTTATGTTCAACGTGCCTGCCTCCACTATAAGAGACATGGTAAAGCACTACAAGGAAACCAACTGAGTTGAACCCTTACCCAAGAGTGGCTGAAAGAGAAAACTCAACAACAACTACCCTCTAATCGTTAAATAGAATGGTTGTGAATGGTCTTTAATAAAAATAATAAAAAAAAGAAGCCATCAGGGCAGACATGGCTATCAAAGTATCAAGGACAATAATGAAGAGATACCTTGATGAAATATACTTTTATTCATTCATTCCAGTAGTGAAGCTTATTATTATAAAGAAAAGCACAGTCTTGATCCTAATGGGTCTAAGAACATGTCAACTAAACCTATGAACAGTGGCAGGTGGTTGTCTGGTCTGATGAGTCCAGAGTCAAGTTCATGAGCTGTGACATGTAGGTCAAATTCATCAGGCAGTATGGCACGATCTTCTAGCTTAAGAATGTCCTGGAGACAGGTTGGTTTAGAGGAGGTGGAGTGATGATATAAGCTGCTTCAGTAAGGAGGGTGTTGAAAGATAGATCTTAGTGAAAGGTAGAATACCATGACAAGTACATCAATGTCTTGGAAAAAGTCTACTGACCTGAACTAAAGCATCTTTCTCTCTTAAACTATGTAGCCAGCTACCGCCTACAGGAGGACAGTGATAGACCCTATACGAGTAAGGCAACTCGATTAGAGAGTAGTTAATTGTACAATAATGACTCTTTATTGGCCCTTACAATACTGATCTCAAGCCAATGGAGCATCTGTGGGATCACCTCAAGAAGACTATTAGGAAAGACAAGATAGTATATACCACTAAGGAAAGGTTGAAGGTGGCCCTGATACTGGAGTGAGGTAAACTATTGAAAGAAGTGATAGACGCTACCAAAGGCTATTCTAGTAATAAAAAAGGTAAGTAGTGTCATCATCTGGGCCTGATCTCATTGTATTCCACAACACACTCGTTGTATTGTTATTAGGCAAGTAAAGACTCCTTTCAAGTCAGTCTTAGGTGGTCTTCTATACTGTCTAGGGTCTCTAGGGTATACTCCTGAGCATAGTTATCTATCTCCCAAGAATAAATCATTATAATGTTAGGGTGTAGATTCTATTGCTATGAGGGTAATATACTTGGGCAGTGACTATAGTCATACTATAGTATTAGCTATACTATTACAATAAACAATATTATTCATAAGCAATATATTCTATTGATAATACAATTTGATAGTGAGGTATCCACAAAAGGAAATAATTATTTAGATATGTGATATAGCCTCAACTATTCTATGAATAGTCGACGTTTTGCCATGCATGCACGGTGTTGGAGGTGCAGGAGATAAAAGTAGTTCTAGCTAACAGCACAAGGAAACAGTGTATAAAAACCACATAATCTAAACATCAATAAAACTATCAACATTTTTGTTAACATTAAGTATCGTTGGAACTATTGAGAGAAGCATTGATTGCTTAAAAACAGTTGCCTAGTTACCCGTTGTGATCAAATCGTGTGTTGTGTTCCTGTTCATGTACCCTCTTTGATTTCCCTATACCAGCCTTTGTACTAATACTCCATTTCATTGTCCCTATTAGAGACCGAACTACTACCAATTCATCTCTCTAGTGGTCTTGTTGATAACCTAAGTGCCCTTTTATTATAGATACTTGTAAACCTTTTGATTTTAATTATTGTTTCACAAAAGGTGAGGTTTTTTATAGATGTAAAAGGAAGGAGATATCACCGCTTAAAGGCCAGAAAATCTTTGGGTGTGTAGGAAGATACAAATACACACACATATGTATCGTCAATCGTCAATCGTCAATCGTCAATATACTTCCTTCTCTTCTTCATGAGTGTGAATGGGTGTATTATCTATAAATATTTAGTGAGCTTCTATTTGTGGATGCTTGTCCATTTCATTCAGAGTCATTTTTAAGAAACTGAAGTAGTCACCTGTGACAGTCCCTGAGCTTACATATCCATCAGCCTTTCTCTTCTTAGCAGGATTGGGTTTTTATGACGATTGTAATCCAATCTGCAGCAGAAGTAGCACCCAAGAGAGACGTTGTGTTTGTCTATTTGCTACATATATCCTCATCTTTTGACCTTTTCTATCAGTATTCGACAAGCCAAAGAAGATCCACCGGATGTCGCAGTGTTCAAGCACTCACTATGAGTTGCAATTGTCTCAACAATAGAGCCTGTGGGCTCAGGACCACCCTTCTCATCAACACTATTTCCCATGCCTATCTCCATATAAAAATAGTGTACTCATGTTAAATTGTACTGTTGAAAAAAAAAGAAAAAGAAAATATCTGAATAAAGAATATTCACTTGTTTATATTCTTTGAGTGCTAAGAAAACTACCCTTTTTATTCTGAAAATATGAAATTGATTTTGATTGGCTGTGATATTGCCTGTTGAAAGCACTGTACAGCATTTGTGTGCATCTGAAGTGTGCAACTGCAAATTGGAAGCACTGTACATGTTTCATCTCCGCTAAAAATGAAGCGTACACTACAACTTTCTCCACTTCTCTCCTTCCTCCTCTTCTGCTTCTTTTCTCCAACAACTATGTCTCCACGCTCGCTCACTCAACAAGAAAAAAATAATATCATTTCTTTGGCCCTTGAAGGTACAGTCATATATCTTATATACTATTAGTATGGGTAGGCGTGTTATTGAGAACAGAAGAATGGCTGTGATATTTACCATCTGATCACTCTAGCCAAAACCATGGCCTACTGTCCCTATTCCAAGTTCCGTGTGGGTGCTGCTCTTTTAGCAGAAGACGGAACTATTTTCCAAGGTAACTTGTCTATTCTTATTGTCTTTATCAATTGGCTGTGGCTCAATATGTCTATCGATCTCTAGGGGGTAACATTGAAAACGCATCTTATGGTAAATTGGAGGTGTTCTTTGTGACAGATGTGATGTGTGTCTAGATCGCGTTTCTTATTCTCATATTATTGTTATTATCTACCCTCCCTTTCTTCTTTACTGTGGCCATGGTTACTAGGTGCCACTATCTGTGCAGAAAGAACTGCCTATGCCAAGGCCATTGTAAGTGATATCAGAAAGAGAGAGAGAATAATGTTTGTTATAGAGTGGGGGTTATACCAAATTTGCTGCTCTTGCTGTAGCTACTGATCTTGAAGAAGCTGCCTCCCCTTGTGGTATTTGCAGGTAAACCAATGCGTGTTCATCACAATATAAATGCATCTTGGGATTGTTTATGCTTATTCTTTTATTCTTTAGACAATTCATTTCAGAGTTTGGCCCTGATGATCTTCCTGTTTATTTGGTCAATACCAATGGTGAACATAAGATAACATCCCTCCAAGAACTGTTGCCCTTTATGTTTAGATTGGAACATTAGAATATGTTCTATCATGTGTGTTTGATCTGCTTAATATACTACTGTTAATAATCCAGAAGTAAAAAGGGGTACTTGAAGGTACATTTGTCAAAGATGTAAATGTCCAACTAGTTGCTATCTTGTATACATCTTCATCTCATGTCTCGGGAGTAACTTTCTCTATCTGATATATAATACCTAATATCTAATACCTAATATCTAATACCTAATACCTAATACCTAATACCTAATACCTAATATCTATGCAGTTCACTAGAGTAGGTCTTCATTGGGACTGTCACTGTCCCTATTTCCCAACACTAAAGACAGGTGTATTTGTGTAAGAATTGTTTTTTTTCTCAAAAGAATATTTTTTCTCATTACAGAAGCAAGTACCAGAACATCAAGTCACAGGCATAGAAGAGTGTGACAGATAGTCTTGACATTCTATTCTCACGTCTTTCATTTCCCCAACAACTACATCACTGACCTTTATGCCTTAAAGTTTAAACTTTAGCATACAAAAAATCAAAAGGTCTGTTTTTGTAATATAATAAATACATTTTGCAGAGCTTTCTTCTATTATTACGCATTAGGAAGCATTCTATCTCTAACACATAATAATGTGAGGAGCCCTTAATATTGTTCAAAATTTAGAAACAAAGGGTGTGTTTGGTAATATAAGTATATTTCGCAAAGCTTTTGATATCTAATGAATAGCTAGCTTTTTTTTTATTATTTTTTGTCTGACACTATAGTTCATCTAAAAATACTAGAGCAATCTCTTCTGAAACATTGCCAAGTCTTTCCATCACCTCAGCATGTTGAGTGCAAGAGGCTTCCTAATTTTCAATACTATTATTACAAATTAAGAAGTATTTGATCCCTGGCATATTAATATATGTTAGATACAGAAATGCTTTGCGAAATATATTTCTTATATTACAAACACACCTTTTGTTTGATTTTTTTGAACACTATGCTTTTGGAATAGATTGCTTTTTGTAATTTTCATATAGACTAATATGTCGAATAGAAAAAGTATATAAGCTGGATATCTATTAGATACAAAAAGGCCTTGTGAAATGTATTTCTTATATTACAAAAACACACTTTTTGTTTCTGATTTCTTATGAACAATAGTATACTGTTAGAAATAGGGTGACTTAGCCACCTATTTCAAGAGAACTCATTATAGCAATTCTATATATGTGCAATGTATAATAGCATAGATAGTGGGAACAGATACAAAGGGTGCATCTTTGAGAAATATATCCTATAATTCCAAACAGTACACTTTTTGCTTAAGGATTTCGAACAATACAAAAAGCAATGGTTTATTCCTCAGATCCCTTTTATTAACTGTTGTTCTAAACTAGGATTTTAGAATAGAAATTAATATTTTTCGAAACTCCAATAAACAAGAGGTTTGTTAAGTAAGTAAAAGTTGGTAATATGAACAACAGGCAGTTACCGAGAAAACATAAGCGCATCCTCAAAATAAAAAAAAGAGAGAATAGATACTCTATGGCTTTGCCGTCTACACTTTCATATTCCATCATCTTCTTATGTCTATTGAATTGGCACTCATCTCTCAACAGTATATCAATCTGTCCAATGAAACAATGGTCATAAGATATACTCCAGAATAGTGCTGGTACTATTTTTTTCTTTTCTTTTTTGACAAAAGAAATAACAGTGTTGTCGTCGGTGGTGGTTCCTCATGGTGTTGTTATGAAAAAGGATATAAGGGTAGGCTATGTGTTTGTTTTCTTTAGCTATAGTATGGCATGGATATAGTATGGTGTGGATGTAGTAATGAATATATTAATATACTGATTTATAAAGAGAACATATCTAAACTTATGCCGTATACTTACTATAGTAAAGATACCTGTGATAGTTATTATAGACTACAATGGCCACTGTATTGATCAGTCTAAAAGTAGTCAGCTAATTAGCTTACTATCTAAAAAAAAAGAAAGAAAGAAAGAGAGAGAGAGTCATAAGCCTGATCATATCCGCTATGATCAAAGAGTAGAATCGGATGGTAGCCTGATAGTACTAGTACAAATACCTTCCCAACTGCCAGATAGAACCAGTAATATAATATCCTCCTGTTAAGTATCCTTTGTCTGTTTATCGTTATCTTGAATACAGTAAAAGATCATCTTAGTCTTGGATGTTTTCTCTCTTTCTCTCTCAATCTCTCTGTGTATGTTTATTAAATAAATGAATAAATGAATGAATGAATGAATGAATGAATAAATGAATGAATGAATGAATGAATGAATAAATGAATGGATGGATGTGTGTGTGTGTGATTACTCAAGATCTTCAGGGTCAATGTGCCCTAAAGATCCAAAATGTAATGAGTAAGAAGAAAAGGAAGAAAGATAAGGAGGAGAAGGAAGAGAAGGAAGGGAAGGAAGGGAAGGAAGGGAACACGGAGAGAAAGGAGCGTATGGATGAGCATGAGAATCAGGAGAACCAGAGCCATAACCAGAGCCAGAGACAGCAGGAGAGACAGCAGCAGAACCAGCAGCAAAGCCAGCAGCAGAGCCAGAGCCTATATTATTACCAGTAATATTAATATCAGCGATAACAGTGGTATTAGTATTATTAATAAGAACCATACCACGCAATAATCCCAGAATGGGGCGGGGGATCTTCGATGGGAAAGACCCACCGCCACCATCTCTTCGCATGCGTGGTGTACGCACACCACCACCACGCACACTACACACACCACGCACACTACGAACACCACCGCCACGAACACCAGACACACCACGAACACCACCACCACGAACACCACCACCACGAACACCAGACACACCACCACGAACACCACCGCGAACACCAGACACACCACTGCGAACACCACGACCAATAACAGTAGTAGTAGTAGTAGTATCAGTAGTAGTAGTAGTAGTAGTAGTAGTATTATTATTATTATTAGTAGTAGTAGGTGTTGCTACTACACCATGTGCTCTACGCATTCTGTTGACCGTACGGTCAAAACCGTGGACAAGAGAAGCAGAACGAGGGCCAACGCAAGAAGAAGAGCGAGAAGAAGAACGGGAACGAACACTACGTCTCCCACGAACTGGGGAACGGGAGCGAGAGCGAGAACGAGAAAGGGGTCGGGAAAAAGCGTTGGTGCAGGGAGTAGGTGAAGTCATTGTAAAGAAAAGAAAAAAGTCAGTTTATTGATTGACTTATAGTATAAATATGAATCTAATCAATAGAGTCGCGTCATCAACTTCATATGCCCTGAGGAGTAGACATTACTGTGTGAGTTTGAAAAAGTTTTATGCAGTCACCTTATTTTAATTCACCGTGACTTTTGCTGCTATGAGAGCACTCATTCAAACTATATGCATCAAGCGTGGGTATAAGTTCTGTGGCTCTGGTAAATCTTACACAGTCACTATTGTCCATGGTGTTGAAACTGTCACCACAGAAGAGTTAATTGCCATTTACATGAGCAAGAAAGAGCTTATTACTTCTGACAAAACCATTCAGTGTTTCTTTTGTGTTTTTACTGGCAAGTTGACATGCAAAAAGAAAGGGGTCTATTATTATTATTTTGGATTCAAGTTTAGATGTCCGTATCTGGAAACCCAATTAACGCCATGCCACACTGATGTCTTATGTCCTGTAGACTCTATTAATTCTTCAACTTGGGTACATTTATCTGTTCCTTGACATTCTAAGTACATACACTGTTGTATATCTCTCTTTTTTTTCATTTCAATAGCCAAATTAAAACAATACCTTCTTCTTTGTGTGACAGTCATTTATGGTACTATTCCATTCAAGTGTTTCAGCTACACTCATATGTATTTTCTTGGAATTGGAATTGGAATTGGAAACACAGCGGTGAATATACTTCAATAGCCTAACTATTGTCTTCATAAAAGACAAAGTACACTGCATGGAAACATAGCTTTTATGTATGTTGGATTTGAGTGTATATTTTGAGACCAAGGGGACAAAAGACTACTAGAACAGCATAGAATGAGTTGGATCAAATGAAACATATAGACAGAAGACAAATAACAGTAACAAGAAACACCAAGCGGAAATTATGTTTGACTTTCGAACTCACACACTGCAGAATTTAGACATGAATTATCTCAACGGCAGATCTAGAGTATAGAGAAAACAGCAGTACTGTTTATTCTATACAGTTGCTCTATCTTTTATACCTTTGATCTCTAGTGCCATAAGTCTACCTAGCAGAATAGATAGTACAGGTGGTAAAGGAGATGTAAATTCAAAGAATAATAAAGACAGATTCATCTGAAATTGATTTTTTTGTTTGTTTGTTAGTACAACTAAAGACCGCTGCATATGAGTCAATAGTAAGAAAACAGAGATGGATGCTTATACAGTTCAAAGTATTTTTTATTTATGGGTGTTGATTGCTATTCGCGCATTGGGCATGTTAGCCACCCTATGAGAACTTTTGAAAAATAGAATAAACATTAAAACACTTCAAATACGAAAGTGAAAAAAAGAATGCAAATGAATGGGAAACAGAAGGACCGAGAAATACAAAACCTCAGATGAGGGAAGAATGATGAAAAATGAGAAATGATTGTAAATGAGAATTATGAATAGACATCCAAAAGGCCATAAAGTCAGCAAGGAAACCAGGACACCAAAAAGATAACCGTCATCCTGTGGCGATTCGAAATCCAACGAGGGATGCTTAGAGCAACTCGGACAATCCTGAGGACACAAATACAGCAACTACACTAGCAGCTTCTGGCTTTGCTAAACGGGTTAAGAATGGGTGGTAGAGGGGAGATCGGAGGAGAAGTGAGGATACAGCGTCTGTTGCTGCAGGAGTTTTTGCACTCTATGGCGGCGTTGGCGTTCCCGCTCAACACACCCATCAGCAGCCTCAATGAGCAGGCTACCAGCTGATGGATACTTATACAGTGGCTCGTGGAAAACATATGTATATTTCAAATTCAGACCCTAATTTCTTCCTTGAAAATTTTTTTTTATTAAACATTCCTCATTTATTGCTTTTCCACCATAATGTCTGCCTCATCTAACACTACCAACCAACCCATGAGACCTTGTGGAAACAAGAAGAAAAATATCGATGACTTCACTTGATGCCTCATTGCTCACGAGGCCACCGTAAATGGGACCAGGCAGGTTGCCATTGCTGCTAGGTTTGGAGTCAGTGCGCAGTCAGTTTCCTTTATCGTAAAGAGATATAAGGAAACTGGCTGCTTCAAGGCCAAGAAGAGCACTGGGCGCAATCCCATTCTGACAGAGAGAGACGAGAGAGAAGTTGCCCGCGAAGTGGCAAGAGATTCATTCCAGACAATGAATCAGCTTCGCAGCCAGATGACCACCAAAGTGTCCATGAGCACTTTTAGAAAGACGATGAAGAAGATTGGCCTGCTTTCTTCCAGGGTGGTCAAGAAACCTTCTCAGCATCAAGCACAAGAAGCTGAAGCTTGATTAGGCTAAGGCCCACCTCCACTGGACCGAGGACGACTGGAAGACGGTCATCTGGTCCGATGAGTCCAGATACCAGTTGGTCACCACCAACAACCGTACCATAGTAGTACGAAAAGTGAATGAAGGACTGCTCCTGAAGAACGTCAAGCCCACTGTGAAGTTTGGAGGTGGCAGCGTAATGGTGTGGGGATCTTTCTCTGGTGAAGGTGTCGGGAGATTGGCGCCTGTGAAGGGCAGTATTGATAGTGCAAGATACATTGAGATCTTGAAGAAGGAATACTGCCCTGAGCTGGCCCGACTCAAGACACTGAATCCAAAGGTGGATTATGTTCTTCAAGAGGACAACGCCACCTGCCACAAGAGCAGAGAGTCCAGGTTGTGGAAGGCAAAAGAGACCATTGCCACCATGGAGGGGTGGCCTTCCCAGAGCCCCGATCTCAACCCCATAGAGCACTTTTGGGAGGTGCTTGACAGGGCTATCCGCAAGAGGATGACCCCAAGAAGCACTCTCCAGGATTTGGAGGTGCTTCTGTTGGAAGAATGGGAGAAAATCCCCAAGGACACCACAGACGCCCTCATTTCCAGCATGCATCGGAGATGTAGGGCCGTCATTGAGACAAATAGTGGAAACACCAAATATTAATGGTTTCTACCCAATAAAATTATTTTTATTATTCTATTGACCTTCTTTATACTTCATCCGATTTTGAAGTCTCTACTGTGTGTTTAATGTGTGTTTTTATGACAAAGAATGAGTATTTCCTATTACAGAAGTATATCGGAAAATGAAAAATCTACGTAAGATTTCCACGAGTCACTGTAGTACATGCAATTGTATCTATATAATAAAGTGACCAAACAAATGTAATCGACGGTTTCGAATTTCGGGCTATTTTTATACCAAAAATAATAAACACTATTTTTCATTTTTTCATAACACTTATTTTATTATAATGTCTCACTCATCCAACCACGTAAACATCTTCACCAAGACCCCCGAGATGTATGGGAAATAGACAAGTCTCGAGACTTGTTCAGTCATTCTCCATGAGGTGCTGAACATGAACACCACCCAAGCCAAAGCATCTTGTATGTTCAATGTTCCTCGCAACACTAGGGGACATTGTGAGACACTTCAAGAAGACAGGCATGGTAGTGCTTTCTCCCAAGAGTGACCTACGAAGAGAGTTGTATGATAGAGCCCTCAGATAGTTGAGAAGAACAGTAGTCAGTGATTCCCATCAGACTAAGGAAGCCATCATGGCAGACATGGTCATCAAGGCATCAAGACCAACCTTGAAGAGGTACCTTGATGAAATGAGTTTTCACCCTTTCAGTCCAGTGGTGAAGCCTCTTCGAACCAAGAAATATATAGAATTAAGGCCCCAGTGGGCCCATGAGCACGTTGGTTGGACACTTGAGTAGTGGCAAGAGATTGTCTGGTCCGATGAGTCTAGGGTCGAGCTGATGAGCTATGGCAGAGGCGTAAAAATCATCAGACAGACTGGTACGGCCTTTGAGCACAAGAACATCCTGGAGACAATGAATCTTGGAGGGTTTGGAGTGATATTATGTATTGTTTTAGTGGGGAGGGTATTGGGAGATGGATCGTAGTGAAGGGCAGGATAAACTCCGACAAGTACATTGATGTCTTGGGAGAGGTCTACTGCCATGAGCTCAAGTGATTATCTCTCCTAAAGCCTGATATTATTTTCTGACTACAGGAGGACAATGATAGACCCCATACGAGCAAGGAGACTTGTGAATGGAAGACAGCAAAGAAGATGAAAACTCTTCCTTACAGGCCCTCACAAAGTCCCAGTCTAAATCCAATTGAGCATATGTGGGCCCGCTTCAAAAAGACCATTAGGAAGAACAAAATAGTATTTTACACCAAGGAGAGATTTTGGGCGGCCCTGATCCTGGAATGGGTCAATATATCAAAAGTAACAGACAATCTCATTGTCAACATGAGGCGGAGATGCCGGGCAGTAATAGATGCTAAAGGTAGCTATAATGGTTACTAAAAAACATTAAAATAAAACTACTTTTATTTATTTTAAACACTTTTATATATATCTATTGAAAGTTTTATGTCTTTAGCTAATGAACTCATGAAGCTATAGCACTATTAAGATAAAGTATGAATCCAAAAAAGGAAATGTGTATCTGAAATGGTCGATTCCATTTGTTTGATCACTTTACATAGGACTGTATATGTTATGGAGAGCAGCTAATTGGACAACATTGATCGTTTCAAACCTAGGAGTAGCAGATCTAGCAAGAAGTCTCAAACAAGCAGACTGATAGATTTGTAACGGGCGGTTGCCTAGTCTATTGACATTACAAATAGTCAACCCATACTCAAGAATAGGCCGAGCAAAAACAGTATACGCTCTTAGGGCTACTGTAATCCCAAAGCCATACATGTTTACACCCATTCCTCTTAGCTTTTGCATTACTGCAATTGCCTTGACTTGTGAGTGTGAGAAAAGTGTCTTGGTTAATACCTTGACGTGAAAAGAAGATACCAAGGTACTTGAAAATATCACAGGTTGGAAGTTCGTTGCCATAGAGATAAAATAGCACATTGGCCAAAGTGTTGAGTACTTCACAGTTGGAAAGACTTAATTAGCAATACAGTGAAAATGAAAATAAAATAGGGTGAATATTTATATCCTGATTTCCTTTTTGCTTTATGCAATACCTTTTTTTATCATAAAACATACATTAAATACATAATAGAGTCTTCGAAATTGGATAGGATATATAAAAAGGTCAGAATAATAAATACAAGCTTTCGGGGCATAAACCCTCACCGTTAAGTGTTTTTACCTTTTGCATCCATCACAGCCTTATACCACTAATACATGCTCAAAATAAGGCTATATGTAGTGTCATTATGAGTATTATTCTATTCTTATAATAAAACAGCCTCCAAATCTTGAAGACTACTTCTAGATGTCATCCTCTTTCTGATGGCCCTGTCAAGTGCATCCCATAAAATTTCTATAGGGCTCAGGTCGGAGATTTATAGGGGCTACTCCTCCATGGTGACAATACCATTGTTTGTCTTCCATTTCTTGGATTCATTGTTCTTGTAGCAGCTGGTATTGCCCTTTTGAAAAACATAATCAACTTCTGGATTCAATGCATTGAGGAAAACCATAAGGTCTCCTTTAATATATCAATGTATCTTTTGCTGTCGATACTGTTCTTCATAGGCGCTCGTATTCCAACACCTTTACCAGAACAAGAACCCTACATCATCACCTCACCACCACCAAACTTATTTGTTGGATTGAAATTCTTTGGGAGAAGTTTTTCTTTTTTTGTGTGTGTGTCACTGATACGATTGTTGGTATTCATCAACTGGTAGTTTGACTCATCAAACCAGATGACGGTTCTCTACTCATCTTTTTGTGTTTATTGATGAGAGGGTTTTCTAATCATCCTATAAGAAGACAGGCAAAGTTTCTTTAATATCTTTTTGTTTCCAAGAGGTCCTTAAGTTTGTTCAATGTTGTTAGATAAACCAGTCATTAAGATGGGAAAGGCAATAAATAATAAATGTATAATAAAAATAAAAATATTTTTAAGGATAAGACTATGATCTGAATATAAGATCTCCCTAGATATTTTTATTTTCACTGTAGTATATCTTATTTGATTTACTTTCTTATTTCTATTCTTTCAACTATTTAAACCAATAACTAAATGTAAGTGTTAGACTCATTAAATACTACTATTTTTATTAGGCACTCAGTGTGTTGGAAATCAAGAAAGGTATATTTATAAAGGATACACTATATAACACTATTGATTGCTCTCCTATGTTTCATTCTGTTTAAACCAAACGTTTGATAAATTTAATGTCACAGTAGCCATATAAATAAAAATAAAACATATACAAATTGTCTTGATGGAAGATCATTTCGATAATCAATCAAAAAGATAAACATCTATAATATTCTTATTACTTATTCCAAAAGATGAATCTTTCTAGCAAGCTATGATGACTTCTTCTATAGAGTATGGTACTATGTCATAGTACATGAATTAAAAAATCACTGTTTTCACCACTTGTTTATATTTAAGATTTATTGAATGACGGATTCAATTCTATATTTGAATTGTTTTGTCTAATCTTACATTATATAACTATCAAAGTGAGTATTTCCTTTTATTATCTAAAACGAGGAAAACCTGATAGATGTAATATGCTATTCTTGTCATCTTGTCATTTCTTTCATTGTATTCTTTTTGTGGCGTTTATTATAGATATAGTTACATTAATGTTTGGCTTTAATATTTATAGGTTGACAAGTATACTTATTGCCATTGTCATTTTTTTTATGAATAGGTTTCTCATACAAAAATAGAAACCATAGTACTACAGAGTACATAAACATATTCTATATAAAGCACTGATTGGATGACTCACTTTTCTTTTTATAGAAACTGTTTTTGTAACGGACAAATACCTTTATTTTGTCAAAGATACGTTCTCATTTGCTCTCAAGTGGGAATAGACATAAATTCTCAACTCACTATAGACTCTTCAGCTGATGTAGAGGCTGATAGAAATAAAGTACATTGAGATCAGATAGTCTTATTTCATTTTATGTTATATTATACTATATTATGCTATACTATGCTATACTGTGCTATACTATGAGTCATTCTTATCTGTGAGATATGTCTCATTTCTTAAAGAACACCATAGTCATCTCATTTCTAATTTTGATACTTGACTGATCAGCAACAAGATGAATAGAAAATAATTTTAATGTCTCCTATTACAAGTAGAACATTAGAAAAATCCCTTATCACTGCTAATTTATATTCTATATTACACATGGCAGTGATGAGTGGGAATGGCCACATTGAGAGTGAACCTACTTTTGCTAGGAGGGAGAAAAGTAACAAACCTTGAACACTCTTAATAGAATCATTGATAACGCATGGATGACTAAATCTCAGATACTATGAATGCATGGGACATACTCATGCATTATTGTTATTCTTATGTATTATTATTTTTTGGACTCCCGTACAGACACTAGAGCTTATTGAAGGAACTGTTCTACTTTTAGAAAAATAAATAAAAAGAATCGATCGTTGAGTAACCATGATAAAGAAATACCATTCTATTGTGTTGAGCGTAGAGTTGTACAGTTTTCTTATGCAGCTTGACTGTAGTATTGTTTAATGCCACGGATTCTTCTACAGAAATAATATTCGATTTTGAATAGATTAGAAAGGGATAGATTAAAGTACCCATGCTGTTGGTATTGGCCTGGTGAAAGCCCTTTTCTTTCTTACACTAAAACCAGGGCACATTCTCTCTCATGATTATGATCTGACTCATTCTATCTAGGGACCATCACTCGCTTGCTATTGTTATTATTGTTATTATTGTTATTATTGTTATTAGGCTTCTCTCTCTCTTATCACTGCTTTCAAACATCTTTTACAAGTGTAAGCTATGTTCTACAAAGACTTTAGAAGTGGTTTCTCAGTGTCACTTTTAAAAAGTAAGGTTTATGTTCATACTACAAGTATTCACACATGTCCATGCACACATCGAAATATCGGGTGATATGAATGGTAGTAAACTCACCTCATATGTGCTTGACAGATACTTCCCTATTTAGTAAACAAACATTCTAGCAGTGGCTGCTGGAGGGTCAACTTGCATAATGCATCATTCTATATTATCTTTTCTACGAATGAGATGGACATGCATTTGGAACTTCAACTGCCATTTTTTAGCAGTCTATTCATGGAGACATGGAGATGTATCACTCTGTTCTTTACATGAATTGAGTCCTCGTGAAGCCTTACAACTATCGAGTGATTTCATTTCGTGGTAGCCTATCTAATCCTCTGGTCAATATTAATATTAATATTTGTATTGGTATTGGTATTGTCTTTTTGCTACTGGAAGCACGAGTCAACGGGGCTAGAATAGACAGTGGTTGCATGTGTCTAACTAGAGATGGTAATAGCTTGTAATTTCTATGTTTCTGTATTTATTTTAGTAAATCCTACCAAGTAGCTATAGAGTTAGTTTTGAGGAGATCAACACATCTATGTGTATTTTAGGGGGAGAACAGCAAGAGTAAAAGTAAAAAGTAAAAAGTACAGAAAATGATAGAAAGCACTATAAAATCGTCAACTGTCAACTGTCAAATCTTATCCTATCATTCATCATGGAAAATAGAGAAAATATGCTATGCAAAACAGCAATATTCTTATGAGTGTATTGATACTCTATGGAAAGTACACTAGAATGGCCAAAGAAATGAGAGAGGGAAAAATAAAAAATAAAGTGCTCATGAAAAAGATACACCCTCTCCTTTGATGTATTTATTTTTCTGGTGTGCCCTTGCTTTTTATTTTTATTTTTATTATTCCATTGGATCAATGTTCTTAGCCATGCTAATTATACACTTCATTTTAGAATACCAAGGCACAATAGACATTAGAGTGGCAAGAAATGCACGGCCACACTCCACACTTTCTTAGTTCTATGCACTAAAACAAAGCAAAGAAAGTATAAGGAAAACCACACCCCGCTCCATCCTAGAGAGACATGGGTTTCACACTGACATAGTGTCTTACTCACCTTGAAATCACCAATCAAATGGATAAGATAAAAACATACATGTAGGCTTATAAAGGAGGTTTTTCAATAGATGTGTTCTGCACAAGTGGGCTTTAATGGAACAAACCCAGGTATTTCTAACGTACCCTTACCGTATTAATTGCTTATAGGAATCTTTTATCTCTTGATAACCAATAGACAAGGAATAAGCCAAAAGAGACAGATAAGGAATAAGCCAAAGAAAGCATAGATCTCTGTATCTGTTATTGAATTGAATTGGATGGAGTTGGCTCGCTTACTAAAACTGGCCTTGAAGTCAAATAACCCAAGGCATGGGTATGCTAAAATGGATCCAGTAGGCTTGTCGATTGGTGGAGGGTTCTGTTTGTCTCTGCGTCGATGTGTGGGATGATCTCATCAGTTTTTCTTATTCTTATCGACTCATTCCAGTGAACACCACTACTATGGAAGTGTCTGTCTTTTTGGATACGATTTTACTCTAAAATAAGATGCAAATAGATGTTCTGGCTTTTATAAAATAGAACAGAAGTTCAGCAGTGGCCCTCCAATACCAAGAATGAGAGTCAGCGATGGAAATAGAATTAGAAAAATAAAATAGAGAATTAGAAAAAGAGAGAATCAGAATAAGAAAAACGGCCCACGCACCTGTTCAAGAGAGGATTGAAATAGACACTCTGTTGGTGTGTAGTGTTCCATGCACTGCACTCTGTATTGCACTAGAGTGTGTACAGCAACATAAAAGTGTTTTCTTTACGGGCTTGTACTGCTTGAGAATGCCTGTCCATAGTGTACTATCCTCAAAAGTCAGTAGACTCATGGCTTAGTATATACGAATAAGAACATGGCTTATCTAAGCCGGGCTTAATACATTGGTCGCATATCACTGCTTGTGGAGAGAGTGAATCAGAAAGGCTCTTTTATAGGCTTACTATAACAAGTGGATTTTGTGGTCCTCAAGATAAAAGGATGTCTCGCGGATTGACTTTTTCTACTCTCTTTTTCTATTCCCTCTTTCTCTTCTCCTTTGTCTGACTGACTGACTGACTGACTTCTCCCTGATATATCTACTTTGTACCTGCCTACAGCACCTGCCTACAGAGAAGGAGTATAAGATCTCTCTTGCTTGATCTTTCTTTTGCACCCCTTGAGTCTTCCAGCAGTAATACATCCTTGATTTGCCTACTATTTTCCTATCTCTCTTGGTGTTTCTACAGTCGCTGTCCTTATGCAGAAATTAAAGAATGCCTTGTACGCCAAACCCTTGTCGTCTCAAAGTACACCCAATCCACCCACCACAGAAAAGACAATACACGACCAAAGGAAAAGTGGACGCTTCTTATTGTTCATAAAATCCACTCTGCCTGACTCCCATGGAAAGGCAGCCAGTATCAGACAGACAATGCCTCGACGACCTTCCAACAGCAAGAGTATGCCTACACCTCCCTCCTCCATAGACGCTATAGGTGCACTCCAAGACAGACTTGCTCCTACAACAGACGCCCTGTTTGAGCCAAGATCAGCCCGCAACTCCTCCTCTGGTATTTCTATTGCAAGCCAATCTATTGTTGTTGAAGTGGCCCATTCCCTGCCTACTGTGCTTGGTTCCTTTGATCCAAGTTCTCTGGCTGCCAGTCGTCCATCGAGTGGAATAGCCGAAGACAGCTGCTCTATTGACCAACTCCAGCTGCTAAAACACACCATCGCTCCTCGAAGAAGAAGTCATACCACATTCACACAGGGGGTGAATGCTCATGAACAGTCCCGCGCCACTCACCACCCAGGAGAACTCACAGAAAGCCAGCAAGACGAGTACTTGCAATTGGGACTGCAGTGTCATGAAAAGGGAGAGATTGAACAGGCCACACACTACTGGCGATTATCAGCAGAGAGTGAGTCTCCTCTAGGATTGTTCTTCTATGGTATTGCCTTGCGCCATGGCTGGGTAAGTAGGACGAGTGGTGGTGTGGGTAGAATAATACGACCAAGGAGACAATAATGAGCTGTGGGATGATTGAGTTGATTTAAGTGACTAATCTATCCTATCCTATCCTATCCTATCCCATTCTATCCGATTTCTTAGGGGTGTAAGCAAAACAGAGTTGCTGCTGTCAAGTACCTACAAAGAGCAGCAGAATTTGCTACGTATGATCTTCAAAATGGCATCAGTCAGTCCATGGCAGTGGCTAAACATGAGTTGGTACTGGCCATCTATGAATTGGGTATCTGTTTCCGTCATGGGTGGGGAGTAAGTAGTGCATAGTGTAGAGTGTAAGGTGTATAGTCTATTTACACTGTATTGCCTTTGGTATCAGGTACCAAAGAACCTCACTACAGCTGCTTCTTATTTTGAGATTGCTTCTCATCTGGGGGATCCTGATGCTATGAATGACATTGCCTTTTGTTACTGCCACGGACACGGTGTCAAGAAGGACATGTACAAGGCAGCCAAGCATTATCGAATGGCTGAACGTATGGAGCGTGGTCTGATCGGCAATTCATGGATATGGAAGGAGAAGTACAATGTGGTGGATGCTCCTGATTGGTGTGGAAAGAAGAAACGTTAAGTCCACTACACTGCTCAGTGTCTGTGGTATGGAGTAGGCATGAGAAGTGCGTGTATTTATTGGCTGGTCCTATTTGAATTGTTGATTCGAATGAACCCACGGGTTTGGAAGAACAACAAGTTGTATTCTTATGTTTATGTTTTCTGTTTATTTGCTTCTTGTTTATTTGTTTTTATTATTATATTCCATCTCTGTCTAGTAGCTAGCTTCTTTAATAAATTCTTCTCGACACTTGATAATATAAAGCATCTTTTGTTATACTCCTTCTGTATTGTTAATCCATACGAGTGAGTAGGTTGAACTTGTAAGCCAGAATGACTCATCTAGACTAGAGATTAGACCCGACATGGGCAGTGGAGTCTTCTCAGTGCTATTCCTGAGATATAAAGTGACTTTTTACTAGAAGAAATGAGAAAAGATGGAGGGAATAGCCTACCATCAGCCCCAGTAAAATAAAATAAAATAACTCAACACATCCACACCCACCCACATCAATAGATCGGTCTAAATCCATCTGCCTACATTTGCACACAAGAAAGGAGGTTATATGTCTAATATGTTATTCTTTCATTGGCTATCCAACTCAAAATGGCCATGGATTCCCCATTCAAATGTCTTTCTCTTTTTCTCCCTCTCTTCAAAAAAGGCAATCCACTCCACCAGAAGCAGCAAGAAGCCTTTATGCTAAAATACAAGCCACCCATACAAGTCCCTTTCTATTCTGCTAGGAAAAGACGTTGCTTTTGCTGGACTCTTTCTGAGTTTGCATGATTTCTGCTATAGCTTCATAGGCCTATTTTACCATGCATACAGAATGAGAAAAGAGAGGTTATCCCACTCACATTACCATTTTCATATGGGCTCGTATGCTGTCTGCTTCCTTGGACAGTTGGTCTACAGTCCTAGACAAGCACATCTCATGAGTCTGGAGAGGGCCTCACTAGGATAAAGAGCAGCAGAAGAATAGGTGCCCTTTTCTTACCCCTGCAAGTGTGATTCTTTTTTACTAATAAAAACAAGGGCCTCTTCCAGTGTAAACTGAACATGAAACTCAAATCCAACATTGACATAGATGTACGTGGTATCTGAACTATAAGAAAGAAAGAAAGAAAGAAAGAAAGAAAAAAGACACCTATAAGCATGGAAGCCCTACAGGACATTGACGTACATGTGGGCCTGTGCATAGAATTGTGATCCTAAATCTACCATTGTCTTGAGTTCTGTTAATGAATTCTGTTGTATAGACTCAATGTTTGTCTGTAGTTTTTGACTAGGCCACTTGTTTTTTCAATACTGCTCTTCCTTATCAATCCCCTATCTCCAGAGACACCTACTATTCTGATAGGGTGGTAAACACCTTGTCTCTCTTGTCAAGCACGATTTTCAGATTAGGCTTGAGCTTTTCATTGATAAATGTGTCGTATTTGTGCAGTACTGTCATGAGATCATTGTCTTTGGCCATGATCTGTCAATGTTTGTGAAGAAGAGTATTTTAATCGCCGAAGGAATCCACCACCTCCAACAACAGGAGGAAGGCGGAGTGGATGTACGGAGTGGAATACTTTCTTTCTTAGGCTCTAAAAAAAAAGAGAAAGAAAAGAGAGAGAAAGAAGGGAAAAAAAAAAGAGTTTTTATTTTTATTTTTTATTTTATTTTATTTTATTTTCCTTTATCCACCCACCTCATCTACACTCTCTTCTTCTCTTCTTCTCTTTTTGTTGTTGTTATTATTGTTATTAAATGGCGCTGGACGCTTATGATACTGTTAGAAATGGACGCTCCTACAGTGTTTCCTCAGAAGCAGCCAACTCACTTGAGTTCTCCGATGCTACCAGTCATGCATCTACAGACACCATGGCAACAGAAAAAACACAGGGAGAAATAGATACCACCCGACAGCATGGAAGTGTCGAAGGAGGTATCTTGCCTGTAAAGTCCAACATCTCGGTAGGAAACGACCCATCTCCTGCTGCACCACAGTCACCGCCTGCACCACCCGCCTCATCTGTTCCTTCTGCCTCATCCGTACTGCAGCCTGCACCACCCGCCCAATCTCCAACCCAGCCCACACCCATGCGCCGTCGTCGTGCTATGACTGTCACTCAGAATGGCCGTCCCCAGCAAGAGATACAGGGACAGCAGACACAGATCTCTGAAGATGAATCGGAATCGGAACAGGAACAGGATGAACAGGAACAGGAAGAAATAGAGTTGGGAAGGTCAACACCGAACACTTCTTGGGAAGAACACAACGAATACAGTCTAAGTTCCATTCATCACCAGATCCACGACCTGCACGACATCTCTTCTTCTATTGCTGAAGAGTCAGAGTCAGATAGTGAAGACGTACTGAAGCGACTTCCTCATCACAGCCATCGATCCACCATGTCTTCTGTGAGTTCTTTTGTATCGAGTGCTTCCAACTATGATTTGTTGTTGGCTCGTCTTGGTGCTCATGAGAGTGCTGCCATGGATAAGGAGGACATTGAGATACCATTGGATAGAGTGTATACTGAGTCCACTCTTAAAGGAGAAGAGGACATTGACTGGGGTAAGTGTTTATTTTATTATTTATTATTTTACATGTCTATGTGTCTATATATATAAGAAAGAGAGAGAGAGAGTCTTTGGAGTCATTTAGAAGAGAGGAGTCCATGGAACTGATTCAAAAAAGGGGCGTCTGTTCTGTGCATCTATTTATCCATGTGTCTATTATCTACTAGAGTTCTGGTCCAAAGTGATCTCGGATTTTCATGGTGTAGCCAAGTCCGAACCCAAGGTGCTCTCCTACCATATCCAGAGAGGCATTCCACCCTCCCTTCGAGGTATGGTCTGGGAGCTATTCGCAAAGTCAAAAGATACACTCTTGGAGGACCAGTATTTGGGATTGCTCAAAGAGGAGTCCGTGTATGAAAAGGCCATTGCTCGGGATCTACCTAGAACTTTCTCAGATCATGAGTATTTTCAAAGCAAGGATGGTCAAGAAGCTCTGTTCAATGTGATCAAAGCTTATTCACTGTATGACCGTGAAGTAGGCTATTCTCAAGGGGTTGCATTTATCGCTGGTCCATTGTTACTCAATGTAAGTGACAAACATGTCCAATGGAAGGAAGGAAGGAAGGGGGAGTCCATAAGAACAGGAATTCATCGTCTGTGGTGTGGATAGATGCCAGAAGAAGAAGCCTTTTGTGTTCTGGTACAACTGATGAGCAAGTACGAACTGAGAGGCCACTTTTCACCTCAACCAGACCTACTTTCTCAGCGTCTGTTTCAACTGGACGGTCTTTTAGCAGACCATCTTCCTCATGTCCGTCGCCATTTCGAAGTCCATGGCATTCAGGCCCATATGTATGCCTCACAGTGGTTCTTGACTCTTTTTGCCTATAAGTTTCCCTTGGAAGTAGTGTTTAGACTCTATGACGTCTTCTTTTCACAAGGCATGGATGCTATCTACAGATTTGCTCTTGCTCTTATTGAGAAGAACCAGTCTCTTCTCCTGAGTCTAGAATCAGACCAACTCCTGCCAGTACTCAAAGGCAATCTGTTGGAGGCCTATAGTGTAAGTGTCGTTATGGGAAGAGGCATCAGCAACCGAGAACTCATCAGTGTATAGGATAATATCAGTCTGTTTATCCACGATGCTTTTGAAATCAAGATCCTTCCTAAACGACTTGAGAAACTTGCCAAGGAGTACCAGATTGAGGCAGCCAGAGCCAATACAGAAGCAGAGGCCATCGAGACCATGCGGAGACAGAACAAGGCATTGACAGAGACTGTGCAGCAGCTGGAAACCCATCTTAAGGATCTAAACAAGGAACACCAACAGGTAGCCACGGCACTGATTACCACCAAGATGGAAATTGCTCGTTTTCATGATGAGAATGATGCACTTCACCAGCAATCGCATGATCTTAAAAAGGCACTGGAGACTATGCCATTTGAGGTCGAGCAACGGATTAAAGATGAAATGGAAGTACTGGCCACTAAGAATGCTGCTCTAGTAGAACGGAATTCAGCATTAGAAGACCAGTTGGCCTACATGGAGAATATGGTGATTGAGATCAAAGTGAAGTATGCAGAGAGTGAGAATGAGAGAGAAGCACTTAAACAGCGCTTAACAGAACTCAAGCGTCTGATGGGATAAGAAAGAACGACAGCTCTGGAAGGAAAAGGTCGGTCGGGTATAGATTCAACACATAACCCATTATCAGAAGAGCTCTATTTATTGTATCCTACTTCTTTACCCATTCTCCATTGACTAGAGTGATTTACATATGCGTTTTCTTTTTTCTTTTTTCTTTCTTTTTACATCCATACATCCATGCATTCTTTCTATTCTTTCTTTCTTTCTATATATATATATATAAACTATAGAAGAAAAGAGTGTTTTGATCCTAGCATGATGTTTGTTCTATGCATAAAAGTGTGTGTAGCATGTCTGTTTATTAAGGTAGTCTTTTTTCCTCTTTCTATATATATATAAATATAAAGAAGAATAAAACATAACCAACACTTTAACACTAAATATCTATATCCAAGTCCTGTAAACGGGATATTGGAGTTTTGCTTTTGTATTGGTTACCACGGTTTAAGCCTCCATCTTCATCGTCGTCATCTACTTCCAATTCCTCTTCCAATTCTTCTTCTTCCAACTCCTCCTCTGCTTCTTCCTCATCGTATTCATCTTCTTCTGCTTCTTCTGTATCGATATCCTCATTCATCCGGAACTCGTCTGATGATACACATAAAAACACAATGAATAAACACAGGTCCAATTGCATATGACTATTTAACTTACTCGCATCTATTGCCATCTCATTCATGTATTCTCCAGCCTAATAAGTAGATAAGTTACAGTTATAGTCATGGTCATGGTCATAGTAGTAAGATATGGCATGTTGATTATTATAAAAATCTACTGCTCTCCTTCTACATCCATCATAACTTACTATTCCAGAACGCTTTCTTGGATCTTTTGTCCACTTATTCACTACTTTATTTGTAGTTTTCTCCATTTTCATCTTGAGAATTCTCTCTTCTTTCTCTTTTGCAACACCATCACGAAGAGCCTGCTTCAAGTCTATGTTTTGATAGGGCATGCCACCCTCAAAAAGACTGTTGAACTTGCGTCTTACTTGTATTCTAAGTTGTGAAAAGACATGGAGATAGTAAAATCCAGACATTCTCTATGAAATAGAACGAGTTTAGCATGTCACTGTTACCAGGATGTTCTCTCTCTCTCTTCTTACTGTGCTTTTCTCTTTAAGGTACTCTGGATTATCAATAATAAATTCAAAATCAGGATCAGTAATATCGCATAACTGAAAGGTACGATAAGGTCCAGGCTTTGCTACACCATCAAAGATATGGTGTCTGGTGTAGCTATCAATGGATCTATGCATTAGTACAGGCCATCCATGTCTATTCTATTCTCTCTCTCTCTCTATACATAAAAAGGAGAGGTGGATGGCTTACTCAAGATCAGGTTCCTCTGTATTTTCTGCATAGGCATTGAAATTGAGGTCTGCAAAGTTGCTTCTTCTGGAGCGTGCACCACGGGGACCTACAGGAATGGCACTGGCACCACGACGAACATCCACTAACTGATATCTTGGTATAAAGTCAACACTCCATAGAAAGTAAAGGGATAGACAGGTATTACTTGTTGTATTTGACGTCTGATCTAGGATCTATGCCATAGAGAATCCAACAGCCACGCCATGGACCGGTTAAGAACATGTAAGCACGAGTGTTTAATATTCTATGGACACAGAATGCATAGAATACAACAACAATAATGAATATCAGAACACTACACTGCTATTTCTCAGTGTTTTCCTGCCTGTTCATATATTTGTGGTGTTTCTTGGGCAGATGAGCTCTGATAGCGTTCCGTGACCAGATAGGACGTTGTTGGAATAGCTGTAGCCATGTGAATGACATGCATGAGTGTGAGATCCATTTGTTTTGAGAAGCATGAATAACTTACGGTGTCAATGAGTTCAATAGGTTCTTTTAGTTCTGGCTGTACAAGAACATCAACCGATGTGCATTTCATTGGAACAGGTAAGAGCAAGAGAGTCAAGGTATTCTACATCCATTCTACATCCATTCTATTCTATTACTACTCTCTCTCTCCACACACACACACACACACACATAAAAAAAGGATATTTTTATCATTAATGTCAGCAGTTGTTGTATACACCTGTCTTCTTTTTGTACGATTCAGTAGTCTTGTTTGATACTACAGAAAGAAGAGTATCAATGCATTGTATATCACTACAAGCAGAACATTCTATGATAACCACTTACACTTCCATCAGCCTGTTTAACACGCACTCTCACAACATGTGTATTCTGACGGTAACTAATGTCCAATGGAATAAGGAATTCTCTTCTCTTGTCTCCTTCTTACCCATAATTGCCAGGTGTTTCTGTCACAGCAAATACAGGTGGAGGCACATTGCCTCCTGTTTTCGACAATGCCTCTTCTCTCACTTTATACTCGGTGATGGCATCCACTAATCGCCAACAGTTACATTGCAGAACACTCTCAATAGCTTACCATTGCCACTGAACAGCGCCTCTCTTAGTGCATAGTTGTGTTCTGTCTTTGGCACCAGATACTGAAAATCAGCCAATCCTGGTATCTGTATCAATACTCCATTGGCTTGGGCTATCTCGATTTACCTCCAAATCGACATGTCTTGGAAATAGAACCAATGATTTCAGGAACAATGGTGGCGTCTTCCTTGGGGCTTCCTTTCTTGACTCGACGAGTGACTTTAAGGACCAGTCTTGTACAAGGAATAATATCACCATTGATGGGGTGTGATAATGCGTCTTTGGGTCTGAACCTAAGCTCAAGAGGTATTGACTTGACAAATGACTAGAGGACAATACACACAAGGGGGAGGGGGAACAAGTGTCTCCTGTCAGAACCGTCTTTGTCTGCAACTGACTTACAGACGCAATGGCCTTCTCTCCTCCTAGTGTGTTGATAGCACGCTGTACATTGTTGATATAGCCAGGATATTCTATGGACAGGAATTTATTGTCCTTGAAGAATAGCCTCGGGGCCTTTTCTTCGGTTGTCATGAACAATGATAATAATAAAGAGAGGTCTCTTTTCACACATTCTATCCCCGACAAGCATGGATTGCTAAAGAACAAGTCACTTCATTGGGCTTTCTTTTCTTACATTCTCACCCCCCTCCAGCCCTCCACAGCCATGGTCCCATTATTTGTCTGGCGGTCTCTCTTTTATTTGCCTGTGACTGAAGTGTTACACAGACAGAGAATGGCTGTGTATCCTTGCATAGACCTGTTCTATTTGCAGACTCCTTTCTTTCTCTCATATTTCATATTTCTTCTACACTTGCCTCCATGTCGATTACTGCAGTCACACCTCTTCTATCAGCAGCAGCACAAAGGGGAGATATGGCCAAACCCTACAGCTTATCCGCAGACTCAGAAATTGGACTTTTGCCTATGAAGAAACCTATAACAGAAGACAACCACTTTTGGTTATGGAAGAGTCATTCCTATCCAAGGTCCATTGCTGCTCTTCTTTTGCTTTTAATTGTGTTTACCTGTCTTGAACTTGTTTTGCTTCGATACAATCTGCCCTCGCTGGACCCGTAAGTGCAGTCTTCTCCCCTTCCTCTTGATAGTGTGTCTCCATGGATACGGATGTTTTTATTCATTCTCCCTCTCCTTCTCTCCCTTTTCTTTCTTTTATCCATTGGACTTGTTTAGTACAGATAAGGATACAATCAAAATACCAAGTAATCTCGAAGAACTGCGTAGATTAAAGGTTGTATTGTCTGTTTACATGGAGAAACACTTTGGCAGTGTCTATACTACCTTTTTTATTACTTATATCTAGTAAGTCAGCACACACAACCGAGCCTATCCATTAAAGCAGGTCCATCTTTTTCTTTTTTCATTGTGTATGGGATTAGTCTACAGAGTTTCTCGGTGCCTGGATCCATGTGGCTGTCTATTCTTGGAGGAGCCCTGTTTCCATTCTGGCTGGCTTTGTTAACAGTATCTCTGGTAAGTTTTCTTTTTTCTTTTTCTTTGTATCTATATCTATATACATATACATATGTTTTCAAACATGGGCAACGGGCTTCCTGGAATCATTCCAAATAATAACAAAGTGTTCTCAAGTGTTCTGCTGTGGGCTCTTGTATTGCCTTTCTTATCTCGGGGAATTTAGGCTCTGTGGCCATCACTCATCTAATAGGGGACAGACTGATACAATGGAATGAACAGGTAATACATTCATAGGATTCCTTTTGTTTTGTGCTGCAATCACCGTTTATGCATCTCTGTCTTCTGTATAACCATGGTAGCTTGTACAACATAAGCAGCATATGCTCAATTACATGATTGTATTAAGAGTGGCTCCATTACCACCCAATTGGATGGTCAATCTAGGGGCGCCTCATCTGCATGTGCCGCTGAATGCCTTTTTCTGGGGCACATTCATTGGTAGGGAAGGTGTGGCTGATGGGTGGTACTCATGGAACTACTAGGTGTGGCTTGTCCTTCCTTCCTTCATGTCCAGGCAGGAGCAGCCCTGGACAGACTGTCTTCTTCTGACCAGCTCAATCTATTGACATGGACCAATGTCATATGCCTTGCAGCTGTGGCCATTGTGGCTCTTGTACCTGTGTTGATTAGAAGACGGTATCCTCTCTAATGCACTGCCAATGAAGAAGCAAGAAGCCTATTTCTCTAGTCTAAGGACATGTACAGAGCAGACGCATAGACACACCTGTAGTCATAGAAGAAGAAAAAGAAGTAGAAGAAGAAGTAGAAGAAGATGATGAAATAAAACACATCCTCTCTTCTCCTTCTTCAGTGAGGACTGTACATAACACTCTTTATACACTCCATAGACCGGTCCATAAGAAAAGAGAAAAAAAGAAAGAAAAAAAAAAAGAGTCTATTCTCTCATACTTATCCCCACCCTATTCTTTTTTCTCTTTTTTCTTTTTTTCTTTCGTTGTACTTCTTTCTAAAGAACAGCCTACGGATATGTCGTCCTCTTATGCACTTGTCTCAATGTCTCCAAGGGCTTCACCCATTTTGATGGACTGTCCAGCCGTAACATTGAATTTGAAATTGTGAGGTGCCTCAAACACCAGAATCACAGTAGAGCCCAGATAGAATCCACCCATCTCATCACCATAACGCTCTGCCTTCCCACCCAGCAATGGACTTGCTGATTTGTAAGAGACCTCAGTGTACGTGCCAGAAGCCAGATCCTCTTTACGGTTGGTGCGAAGGGCCTATGTATGTATGTGTGTGTGTGTGTGTGGGGAAGAAGACTCAGTCTACATGGTTCATCCCATAGAAACTCACCTCATCAAAGTTGATTTTGATCGATCCCACATTCGTAGCCCCCACTGGAATCATAGAGAAGAGGCCGTGCTTCCATTTCCCCAGCAAGACCACACGCTCATTCAACACAAACAGGTTCTTCAGCAGATTCACAAAGTAGGGGGACACAGAGTACAGCTCGCCTGCAAAGTGGCGGCGTGTCTGCACCACCCAGTTCGCAGGAGAATGGAATCGATGGTAGTCTCCAGGAGCAAGGTACACAACACAGAAGAAGAGAGCATGGCCAGGCTGGACCTTGTGGCTGGACAGAGTGATGGTGTCTGTCTTTTGAGCAGCGGGAAGAATCTCCTCGTTGATCAGCACACGGGCCTCCTTGTCTGGGATGGCTTCATTGTTGGCCAATCCATCGATGCCCACTGCACTGGGGGTCTGCACTGCACTGGGATCTGTGCCGAGCAGACTGTCAAGAGAATACGCAATGCCATTGACATTGGCGAACTCCTCCTCATTGACGACGGCGGCTGTCGGATGCTCCGTGGTAGGCTCCAACAGGGAGGTGGAGGAGCGGCGGTGGGCCTCTCCCAACAAGGCATCCAAGGAATAGGTCACTCCCTTGACTTGTTCTATCCGTCGGTCCTCCACCACACCAAAGTGGAGGATTTTGCCATCTGAGGGAGAGACAAGGGTTGCCTCTGCAATGGGACGGACTCCCTCTTTGAGCTCACGGTAGAAGAACGTAGAGAGATTGGGGTAGCTAGTGAGGTCTGGGTTTTTCATCTCATCAAAATTGCAGCCAAACAACGTGCCATAGAGCCAGTAACCAAAGGGACGTAAGAAGACGGGGATGGTGAGGGAGTTGAAGGCACCCCACAGACGCGACATGGTACGCAAGGGCAAGGCAGAAGCTACATGTACCTAGAAAAGACCATGTTGATTTCCTTTGTTCTTTCGCTCTTTGTGAGTGAGCAGGCGTCTTACCTGCCAAGGACCCGACGCTACATAGTGCTCGTTGGATTCCTGTTGTTGTCTTGCTTCTCTTTTGATGACCCGTTGGTACTGTATCAATCCAATCACAGTGAAGCCAAGACCCAGTGAGATGGGATACCATTTGACTTGTGTTGTATTCCAACTCTCTACAAGTCGGCCTATCCATCATTGGGCTCAGTGCTCATGTTCATGTTCTTTATTCATGTTCTTTTTCTTTATTATTATTTTATATATTATTTTTAAAATGGAAGAAGGGGAGGTTAGAGTATGGATGGTTTATTACCCCACAAAGGTCGTTTTGTCTTTTGTTGGTGCTGCTGTTGGTGCTGCTGTTGGCGAAGAGTGCTGTGGAATAGCTGTCGACGGCTGTGGAGGGAGTTTCCTCGGTACAACCCCAGGGGAACTCTTTTTAGACCTCTTCCGCCTGTTATCATTGGACGTCCCGAAAGTGCTGACAGTGTTAACTGTGCTGCTTTACTGACATTTATCACCATACTCTTTACAGCCTAGGCCTAGAAGAAGAGGACTTTGGAGGAAAGAGAGAATTTTATAGCCCCTATTCACAGTCACATAAGAGCAGTGTAGAGATCAAGCGTGGTGCTCAACAGAGACCTATGCTACTGTCAGTGAGATGGATGGGAAGAAGAAAGAGAAAGAGAGAAAGAGAGAAAGAGAGAGAAAGAGAGAAATGGTGCCCTTGACACAGCCATCCTACCAGTCCTTTTATTTTCTCTCTCTTCTTTATCGGCACTTCTTTATCGACACTTCTTTATCGACACTTCCTCGTAGATAAGCAAGGTGACTTCTTATTTCAATCTCCTATAAACACCATTTTTCCTTTTCTCATCTGTTTCATTATGGATAGCGACCTGCAGTGAGGAGGCCTAAACCCCATCCCCCCACACACCCCCACACACACACACCTTTACTCTCCTCTTTTTTTTTTTTTTTTTTAAATATAAAAAATTAATATAATAAAATAAAATAAAAAGTGACTTCCGCCCACTCTCATTGACTGCTTTTCTTCTTTTGGACTCATCACAGACTTGGCTCATGGAAGCGCATGACCACCTCTCCAAGCGAATCAAACTTTCGCTGGAGCCAGAGATAGAACAGACAGCAGTGGATATTAACAATACTGGACAAGAAATCTATAAAACGTAATTCTATCTATAAAATAAACAACAGAAAAAGAAGAAGCCCATACATCCACCTACATAGACTATGAGAAGAGTAGCAATAGCAATAGTGGTAGTAGCAATAGAAAAAAGAAAAAAGAAAAAGGGGAAACACTGCTCTTGATCCAACATCACTCATTCCTATCCTAGTGAGCAGTCTCTTGCCGAGAAGTTGATGCAAAATGTAGATAGAATATGGCTAGAAAGAGGCGATTGGCGCGATGTATCAGAAACAGATCTACAACACGCTATTCTCTCTAAAGATACTACAGACTCTCTTGTGTCTTCTTCTGTCACAGACACAGCAACACCACAGCCCGCTGTCTCCACTCCTCACGGCATGGATATTATCAAGCTGAGAGAGTGTGTTGTGAATAAGCTATTGTAAATAGACTGGAGGCGTAGGTGGTTCTTCTTCTATGACTCACTCTCCCTCTTCTCCCTCTCTTCTTCTTTTGTAGCCATGCAAAGAGTGAAATTGACGTGGCTCTGGATGTGATCAATATTCTAGCCGCACAGAACCGCCTCAACACCACCACAAAGGATCTGGTGCTTCCTACAGGCACATTGACAGCCACGTATGTGTCCAAACCCAAGGCCACACCCAAAGCACAATTGGAGGCAACACAACTGACACTTGGATTAAAAAGAAAGGTGAGGGAGAGGAGGCTACATTGTTATGGTGTTATTATTACTTTAGGGTTGCCATACTAATGAACAGAGAGACTAGCAACAAAAAACAGCTGCTGCGTATCTCAAGGCAAGTGCTGCTAGTCTGCGCACTCTTGTAGAAAAGGAAAACGTGTTCTGGGAAGAGGCCTTGGACCTTCGACGCAACAATTGGTCCATGCAAGCCAAGAGTGCATCGGGACACAGTGGACATGCTACAGGGGCTGGCTACCTGGTGCAGTATGGGTTTTCAGAGGGTAAGTCTATTCTTCTTCTTTTCAACCACATCTTCCTCATATCTCTTTCATTGGATCTGTGGATTGGATAGTGGGGTCTGACTTTACAGAGGCATCACTGGGTGTATTGAATCGTACTAAGGAAGAAGTGGCGTCGGTGGCTCTGTCTCTTCCACATGGTCAGAACAAGCAGGTGGTAGTGACAATCTACCAGAGCTCCATGGAGCCCTTGGGAATGCCTATCTTCTCTGGAGGACTGTTTGGGAAAAGGCACTCTGAGCAGAGATCCTTGGGTATGTATCTACTCACCATGGCCAGTGTCTGTGTATTGACGTGTTTCTTCTATGGCTTCATAGACACTGTAGAAGACACACGAACAAACACTGTACGTAGCGGCAGCAGAACCCACCAACGCCTAGTAGAAGCCAGAGCCACTGTCTTTGATTCAGAACTATTTGCCAATGTAATATGTGAATGAGCCACAAACTGTGCCATGGTTCCTACTCACACTGTATAGATATCCTCCGAGGCACAAACACTGAATAACAACAGCCGTATTGCTGATGATGAGATTATTGTTGCATTGGGTGGCCGGGTGGACCTGTCCATCCAAAAGGTCTCTTCATTGACATGCACCTCTCCTGTGCCTAGAACAGATACCCCATCCACACAGCACATGGCAGGACAGAGCATCGAACTGGCACTGCGACTCATGCTTATTCAGCGATACCGGTTCAACCTATGGAAGAACAGGGCACGCATCCTGTCATGCAATAGAAAGGCCCACTACTTTCTATCTTCCTTGGGGGAAAATCCTTCCTTTGGCCCTGCAGTGACAGCCCATCCAACCAGTCATGCCACCACCACTGGTTCTAGTACCAGTACCAGTACCATTACCAGTACCACCACCTCCTCCACCTCCTCCACCGGTGCAGCTGGCATAACCACCCCTCTCCATCGCTCAGGTCGTTTCCAGTCAGCAGGAGCCTCGGCCTCTTTCTCTTCTGCTATCTCTGAAATGCTTGTTCTTTCTCCTGTTCTTTCAATGGCTCGGTTCTGGATCCTGTTTGATCGTGTACGGTCTACTGTTGACAAGATCATTGATCCTTTCTGTGGCGAGGGCGGTGTAGGTTTGTCTGTGCATTTCAAATCCCACAGTACACTCCAGTTGAGAGGAGACACCATGAGCTATGACACCTACCCCAGTTTTGGAGAGCGGTGGGCTTCTTTGACGATTGGCTTTTTAAAAGGGTAGGTGACGGTGGAAAGATGGAGACATCAAGTGGAGCGAGGGATGTTGGTGGGTATGAGTGGCTATTGATTGATCCCATGGCTTGGTTAGACCTTTTCTGTACTTCCTACTCAGTCCACAAGGCACCATTACTACAACAATGCCTCAGACAGAGATCGTACTGACACAAGTGTCTGAATTTCAAGCTCTTTTACTACGCCAGGTCACATTGGTTTCTCTCTCCGTGGTGTGTGAAGAAAGCAAAACAGTGATACATCAGTCTGCACCTTACTTGACCTGTGACAGCAGTGGAAAGGCCATGTTTGAATGGAAAGTCAATGAAGTGGAAGAGACGCTGTATGGATTTGTGTGGTGGGGATTGTCGTCTAAGCCTAGCCACTCTCATGTGTGGAGAGCAGTGTAAGCACTCCTATTTCATATTTGTTTATTTTTTTTATTGTACAGTGTGGAGTGATTTTCTTTTCTTTTCTTTTCTTTCTTTTTCTTTATAATGGCATAGACAAGTCAAACTAGTACAGTCATGGACACAGCATCAAGAAGACACACCAAAGAGACCTGTGTATTGGCTTCAATTGCGTATGGAGGCATTATCAGCCACTGCACTTCATCCTGCTGCCCCAAAGGTCATTTGTACTGTGACCTTGGGTAGGGTGTTGAGCCAACCCAGCGATCAAGGCGAAGCGCTTACCTTTAGAGAACGTGTGCGTACCATGATTTCTTCTGTGATAGAAATGGGAGCCACCACAGGATAAACAAGGCTTACTGATAAACTGATCCTTTTGTTGATGTAACTACACTATATATATTGAATCTATAGTTTGATCTATACTTTCTAAACTATATACTATACACTATACACTATAGCTTATGAAGAAGGATCTTGTCGTAAAGACATTTCCTATAATTGGAACTATGACTCTTTTTTGAAAATAACAACTCCAACTACTAAACTGAGAAGATACCATCAAATACTAAGGGATAATAATAGTTATCAGTATTCAATAGCATACTCTTGAAGCTAAATACTAGTAGTAGACAAGTAGAAAAGACGTATTATTATGAAATAATAAACATAAGAGTTTAACTACCTGTTGGCTGACAGAAGGAACTTCCGAAACATAAAACGGGCAGAGTGACTCTCAACATCCTATATAGTAAACCATGTCTAGTATTTGTCCTGTTTATATATATATATCTTTCTTTTTCGTTGGCTTCTTCTCTGGTGCTTCTAAAGTACTATTGTTATTTCAACCGCCTGTTTGGCTTCTGTCACTCCATATCTCCAGTGGTATTCCCTACATTTCCCTATCCATCTGTAATCTAGCATTGGCCAAAGACATCTCTCTCTCTCTTTCTATTTACCAATAAAATAAAATAAAATAAAACCCCTTATCATCTGTGCAAGTAGCCAATCTTTCGAGATCCTATGTGTCTCCTATCGATTACAAATGTCCAACCTTACAGATCCAGAATCTTAGGTATATTTTCAAATTCAGACTATAGTTTTACCCTCGAAATTATTATTCTTTGTTGATTATTTTTCATTCATCGCTTTTCCACCCTAGGGTCTGCCCCATCTAACAACACTTGAGAAAATCAATAGACCTCTTGGAAACAAGAAGGAAAGAAAGGAAAGAAATAAAGAAAGAAGAAAAGAGGAAAAGAAATAAAGAAGGAAGGAAGGAGGGACTGCTCCCAAAGAATATCAAGCCCACCATGAAGTTTGGTGGTGGTAGTGTGATCGTGTGGGGTTCTTTCTCTGGTGAAGGTGTTGGAAGGTTAGTGCCTGTGAAAGGCAGTATAGACAGCAGAAGATACATTGAGATCTTAAAGAAGAATGGCTGTCCTGAGCTGGCTCGACTCAAGGCACTGAATCCAGAGGTGGATTACATTCTTCAAGAGAACAATGCCAGATGCCATAAGAGTAAAGAGACCAGGATGTGCAAGGGCAAACCAGGGCATTGTTGCTATGAAGAAGTGGCCCTCACATGGTCCTGACCCGAACCCCATAGAGCATCTATGGGATGCACTTGACAAGCTAATAAGAAAGAGGATGACATCTAGAAGTAGTTTTCAATACTTTGAGGTTGTCTTGTTGGAATAATGGAAAGAATATTTCAAGGACACCACAGACAACCCCACCTCAAGCATGCATAGGAGATGTAAGCCTGTGATAAATGCCAAAAAAAATGAATGGTGGCTACTAAATATTGAGGGTTTCCACCTAATAAACTTTTATCTATCATTATATTGACCCTCTTTATATTTCATCCAATCTAAAGGTCTTTATTATATGTTTAATGTATGTTTTTATGACAAAGAATAAGTATTTTCTATTACAGAAGCATATCGGAATATAAAAAGCGTCCCTAAAATTCTCATAAGTCACTGTAGCAGACAGTGTTCTAAATCCTCTGTCGCGCACGGTTAAGTCTTTTATTAAATGGCGTGATCTTTGGCCCAGTTTGTTAACACTGCTGCAAGCCATTGATAGAGCCACGTCTACTCGAGACTTTAAGGTAGAGCCATCAGCTGGTAGCTTGCTCATTAAGGCTGCTGATGGGTGTGTTGAGCGGGAACGCCAACGCCGCCATAGAGTGCAAAGGACTCCTTCAGCAACAGACACTGTATCCTCACTTCTCCTCCGATCTCTTTTCTACCACCCATTTTTAACCCGTTTAGCAAAGCCAGAAGTTGTTAGTGTAGTTGCTACATGTATTCTCAGGATTGTCCGAGTTGCTTTAAGTATTCCTCGTTGGATTTCGAATCACCACAGGATGACAGTTATCTTTTTGGTATCCTGGTTTCCTTGCTGACTTTATGGCCTTTTTGGATGTCTATTCATAATTCTCATTTACAATCATTTTTTCCTTATTTTTCCCTCATTGAGGTTTTATATTCTCTTTTCTTTCCGTCTCCTCTCTCTTTGCATTATTTTTTCACTTTTGTATTTGAAGTGTTTCTATATTTATTCTTAAATTTTCAAAAGTTCTTAAGAGTGAATAGTATGCCCAATGCGCGAATAGCAACTAAACACTTAAGAATAAAAATAAAAAATACTTTGAACTGTAACAGACAGTGCCTGACTATTAGCGGAAAGAGTTGTGATTGTGCGATGGCTGCACATCATACTCAACAGACACAGCATTTTTAATCTACGGTAGCTATTGGAAATACGCAGAATAAGCAAAGCAAACTGGGCTCTGTTTTGCTGTAGGACTGAGAGTTAAAGCGGCATTCATGGTCGATTTACTAAGAAGCCCTTCACAACGTCAAGCAGTGTGATGAGTACACCTAGCAAGTAAAACATACACACACTTCTTCACTGTTTATTATTATAACTACTCTATCTTCATTATGGATATAGATATAACAAAGTCACAGTGCAATAAACTGCTTATTATCATTTTCTTAATTGTTTAAGACATTGCTGCGCTACCTGCAACAATGGGACCAGGCAAAAAAGGGCGAACCTTAAAAAATCCTGAGCCTACAAGTATTGGAGCTACCCACTTGTATCTACCGCATATAATAGCCACAATGCAGTCCATCTATCACAACCACTACAATGCCTAGGATGGAGGGGAACAGACAGGGTACTTATAATGTAAAAGAATAGCCATGTCTAACGACCACATCGTCAACACTGCAGAGAGAAGGAAAGATACCTGCAGTCTATGGCTATCAACCACATGTTCCTAAAGATACGCTATGGAATTGATAGGCCAGAGAGTAGATTATGCCAAATATAACAAACACCATTCAGACCAGAGAGTTTTCATATTAAGAATCAACCCTCCTAGCCTCATTTAATGCCTGAAATAATGAAGAAAAAAAAAGGTGTGGAAATAAAGCGGATATTTATACCTTTTTGACTAGAGTAGGGGATACAAATCTGTGACTTAATAATGACTGCTGAGTGAATCATGGGAATCGGCTGTTGAAAATAAAAAAAGGACGGCTGTGGGTGGCTGCTATAGAGATAGAGTTAAGTGGGAAAAAACTTCATCGGCTTCTGTGTGCTGATTGGCCTGATTCAGTGACTAAGAATAACCGTGTATTATTATGTTCCCACAGTAATAAGTGTGCCTTTTGATGGAAGAACAGAATACCTATGCCACTAGAAAAAGACATTGGCATAGAAAGAGACTCTTTTGCAGACATAGTGAGTGTATCTCCTCTTTTGTATTTCCTTCTCAGTTATCTCAGCACTGTCAGGGCATTAAGAGAGAATGGGTACGTTGACCCAACAAGATGAGCATCGTGAATCGGATATCACAACTCAATCAAATAAGACTTCCTATTTTGGCATCTGATGATCCTATTCTTTCTGGATCCTGCTGCTCTATTGCGCCCTATTCTCTAATTCCTATCATTGACAATAAATACTTTCTACATTGAATACTATGTTTTTTGTTTTGTTTTGTTTAACAATAACTTTATCAAGGCACAAGTCTATAGATCTTACAATGAGATAGAAATGTGGCAGTGGAATTTAAAGAGAAAGGAGCAATAGGACATTGAGATCGTGAGACTTATTATGATTCACCGCACTTTGTCATCCATTCAGTTGATTGTATTAATTCACTACCAAGTCTTGAGACACTCAACAGCTATCAATACAACGAATAACTGACTATAAGAACTATTCACATTATGGATGTGCCAATTGTAAATTCTAAGGCCACAGTTGCTATTCTCAGGTATTTGGAATATTGGTTCATTTCTTCAGCCTAGACAACCACACTGTCATACTAACACAAAACACTAGAGACAAGAGGGGTGTATCAACATTTTCAGTCTCCGGTATGTGTGTTTATGTGTATGTGTATAAAAATATATCTGCTAGAAATAAAGAATGCACTCTTTGATAACTCTGGAAAATATACTTTTTATTTTCTCAACAGTATACCTTTTTTTTATATAGAACTCAAACTAATTATTTCACCTTTTAAAATTTACAATGAACGTAGCTACTATCTAAGACTTCTTTACCAAGCAAGCATGTGCTGAGTTTTGAGGTGTGGTGAACATGTTCAGAGTAATGATCAAGGAAACAGAGATTATTTGTAGAATAAACAGGCGAATATTAATATTTTTGAGAGGAAAAGGAAAATGGAGTCAGAAATATCAATAAAAAAAAAGTAGACTGTGTCTCCAAACCACTAAAATAAAGACGTTATGCATAGCACCTGAGATTATCCTGGGAAAGAGGATCCAAAGTTCGTAGTAGAGAAACTTAGCTTATTTCTTGCATACCTTTAGCTTATATACCTTTCTTTCTTATTTATTTTTATCGTATTGGATATATGTTTTTTTTAATTGATACAGTTAAGAGATTTTTGTTATATAATCTGTATCAAGTACAAAGAACATCTACTCTTATTAAAGGTCATAGCAATTGCATGAAATATAAATGGATCCAAGCATAAAAGACATACAGATTATGTAAAACCTATAATTTTATTATAAAACACATTTATATTTACATGTTATATTTGTTTATCTAACTATCAATATACATAATATCATATGCTTGTGATTGTGAAAGAAATAATAGATATAGAATAAGCTGTTTTTATTTATTTAAATAAGCTTGTTTATATGATCTAATCTTATCTAAATTAAATATAGAAAGACATTATAAACTTAAGAGTATGTAAAGTGACTAAAAGAATGTAATCGACGGTCTTAAATGCAGACATTTTTTTATTTATACTTTATCTTAATAGTGTTATAAATCTATGAATTCATTAGATCGAGAAATAAAACCTTTAATAGATAAATAGAATAGTATTTAAAATAAATAAAAGTGGTTTTATTACAAGGCTATCTAGTAGCCACCATTCATTTTTTTTGGCATTTATCACAGGCTTACATCTCCTATGCATGCTTGAGGTGGGGTTGTCTGTGGTGTTCTTGAAATATTCTTTCCATTATTCCAACAAGACAACCTCAAAGTATTGAAAACTACTTCTAGATGTCATCCTCTTTCTTATTAGCTTGTCAAGTGCATCCCATAGATGCTCTATGGGGTTCGGGTCAGGACCATGTGAGGGCCACTTCTTCATAGCAACAATGCCCTGGTTTGCCCTTGCACATCCTGGTCTCTTTACTCTTATGGCATCTGGCATTGTTCTCTTGAAGAATGTAATCCACCTCTGGATTCAGTGCCTTGAGTCGAGCCAGCTCAGGACAGCCATTCTTCTTTAAGATCTCAATGTATCTTCTGCTGTCTATACTGCCTTTCACAGGCACTAACCTTCCAACACCTTCACCAGAGAAAGAACCCCACACGATCACACTACCACCACCAAACTTCATGGTGGGCTTGATATTCTTTGGGAGCAGTCCCTCCTTCCTTCTTTCTTTATTTCTTTTCTTCTTTTCTTCCTTCTTTATTTCTTTTCCTCTTTTCTTCTTTCTTTATTTCTTTCCTTTCTTTCCTTCTTGTTTCCAAGAGGTCTATTGATTTTCTCAAGTGTTGTTAGATGGGGCAGACCCTAGGGTGGAAAAGCGATGAATGAAAAATAATCAACAAAGAATAATAATTTCGAGGGTAAAACTATAGTCTGAATTTGAAAATATACCTAAGATTCTGGATCTTTATTGTATAAGTTCTTTTTCTTCTATTGTCTTTGTGGTGTAGAAATTGGTGGTCAAACATTTCTACCAATGATCAAAAATGTCTACTGCTTGCCAAGAATTTGTACTGGATTTAAAAAATTCTATTGAATTCAAACATGTCTATTGGCTAAACAAATAATTCTATTTTTATTTTCCAAAAATTCTATTTTCAAACGCAAAACAGAGTAAATCTCCATGAATCCCAATAAAAGAGTAGGACAGCCTATCAATACCTACATAAATACCTACATAAATACCTACATAAACACCTACATAAAAGAGAACACCCAGATATCCTTTTCTTTGTACAAACATCACCACCCTCTTTCTCTCTTATTTCTCTTTTCTCTCTCTCTCTCTTTTTTTCTTATACCTACACTTTTCTCTTTTTTCTTCTTTTTTTTATTTTCATGGCACGGTGGACTCTTTCAGGTCTGCTTCGTGGTGGGGAGGAGGCATTGAAGGGAATGAAGTTGGTCCTAAGAAACCCCAACCTAAGAAAACAAAAGTTCTTGCGTATCTTTGCCTACCTCTGTGGCGTGTCTATCCTTCTCTTCTGCATCACAAAAATACTTGTCACTGTGCCAATGGTCCTACTCCGACTGGTGCTCTGGCTGTGGTGGAGTGAAGAGCCAGAAAGAGCAGACGCTGCTTTGGAAACCGCGTCTTCCTTTATCCATGACTCTGTTTCGTTTATTCCCTTGCTGGCTCTTTTGTTTATACGCTACCTGTATGCCAAACCCCTGGATGACTTGTTTATGGAGTCGCTTCGGTACATTGATACATGTCGCCCAGAAACACCCTCGTATGCGGAGGCTATGGCGGCTCGTCATTTCCGAAGAGAGTACTGGGCCAATCTCAAGAGTTATTTGCAGAGAACAGGAAAGAAGCTGCGTCTTGGGCTTCTTCTTTATGTCGTGTCGTTTCTTCCTTACGTAGGGAGATTTGTCTTTCCAGCAGCAGGTAGGTTGACAGGCAGTCCCTTGTTCTTTGTTCTATTCTCCTATATTTATCCTTGGACTTATCTCGAGAGGGGGAATGAGGTGTGTATACGACATGGAGGTCCCTTGGGAATACACAGGGCATTGCTGTTGGTGTGTGTTTCTGCTTCTTACCTTCCTGGGCTATTCTGCGGCTTGTAAGGGCATTGGTGGGGATGCGGGCATTGATGCGTGAGTTGTTGGAGCCCTACTTTACACGCATGAACATGAGCCACAAAGAGAAGCGCCAATGGTTTAGTAGCAGGAAGGATGTTCTGTTTGGATTCTCTGCGATTGCCTATTGTATTACACGTCTTCCCTATGTTGGGTTTATGGGGTATGGCATTGCTCAGGCTGCAGCTGCGTATATGTTGACGGTGGTGGCTGAACCACCTCCACAACAGTCTAATAAACAGGATTAAGAGAAGAAGAGGATAAAGACAAGAAGAGGATAAAGACAAGAAGAGGATGAAGAAGTGTTTGTGTCTTTATTACTATTTACATGGAGTCTTTGTTCTAGTGGGTGGCGTGGAGAGGCAGACAGTGTGGCTTAATGGACAGAGACATGGGAGAGTGGCAGACGCATCTCGGTGACTTTTACTTTATAAGTATAAGGAGAAGGTGCCAAGGGAATCAAAGGAGGCTGCCCTCGCAGTAGTAGTGCCTTTGGATCTCCCATCAGAGCAGAGTGGGATAGCGTAGGCAGCCGAGTAAGGGCGGCATGGACCTCACACACCTCTCCCCTTGCCTCCACCTCTACTGTTTTCCCTTCTACCATGCCTTGTTCTACTGTCAATGTGAATCCATCCTGAGTGGGTGAGGGTGGGGGTGGTGTGGAGGAAGACGGTTCGTTGTTGTTGTTGAAGACAGAACAGTGGATAAGGCGTTTATGGTCGAACATTGTGTTGATTTCAATAGGATCCATAGGAATGGAGTAATAGACTTGCTTTGACTTTGGATCAAAGTGTGTAGGAATGGCCTTTGTCTGTCCAGAATGAACCTATAGCTCAGATGCGTCCATGTCAATTTCTATTCTCTGTAAAGAACTCCCACCTGCTTACACACCTGCTTATACACCTGCTTATACACCTACTTTACTTACCAGTACGTTCCAATGCTCCATCCAATGCTCCATTGAGGCATCATAGCACTGGATACGTCTCCCAATCTCCCACAGAGAAAGGGATTGGAGCTGTTTGCAGACCTGTTCTATCAGCACAATGTCTTTGATAGGGAGATAGTGTAGGACATGTGCAATGATTTCTGGTGGTAGAGACTCAAACTGCATTGTAAGAGATAAAACAGGTCTTGGTGAAGAGAACAGTGAAGAGAGAAGAGAGAGAAAATATGTGTGTGGCAGTAGCAGAATAGAAATGATGTAATGGCAGGGACGGGAGAATGGAGTGTATGTACACACCAGGAGATCTTTAGGATATAAAAGGAAATAGTCAAACTACAATTGCAATATTTTTATGATTGGCTAATGTGTTTAAAAAGGCCTTTTCGCTGTCTAAATGGACAGTTTCAGACTCTGATTGCCTGTTTTTAGCAGTGACGATTGACTTTGCAATTAGAAAGTATAGAATTGGCTGTAAAGACAAGAAATAAACAAGAATCACCCCAATACTACAGCTCAGTCACTGATATTCTTCTCTTGACATAATGCGTTATCCTTAAGCCCACAGTATTCTTTCTAATTCTGTCTTTTAGGTCCAAGGCAAATAGAGTGTGAATTGTTTGATTTGTGAATTTTATGAGTAGAGGCTATAGTGTATGCCTTAACAGTATAGATAGTTGTAGATACCACCAAAGACTATTCTAGTGATAAAAAGGTAAGTAGTGTCATCATCTGGGCCTGATCTCATTGTATTCCACAAGATACTCACTGTATTATTATTAGGCAAGTAAAGACTCCTTTCAAGTCAGTCCTAGGTGGTCTTCTATACTGTCTAGGGTCTCTAGGGTATACTCCTGAGCATAGTTATCTATCTCCCAAGAATAAATCATTATAATGTTAGGGTGTGGATTCTATTGCTATGAGGGTAATATACTTGGGCAGTGACTATAGTCATACTATAGTATTAGCTATACTATTACAATAAACAATATTATTCATAAGCAATATATTCTATTGATAATACAATTTGATAGTGAGGTATCCACAAAAGGAAATAGTAATTTGGATACGCAAACCTTTTGATTTTAAAACACAGATACATAAAAAGCAAGAACATTTTAGACTTAAAAGGAAGGAGGTATCACCGCTTAAAGGCCAGAAAAATCTTTGGGTGTGAAGCAGACCACTAGCAGACCACTAATGAAATAATAATAATAATAGAGAGAGACCCTTTGCCACTAGCCCTTTTATAAAGGTACTAGTAGAAAAGAGGAATAGATCTATTTTATACTCTATAAGAAAGAACATGGGACGGTGATGTTGCTTCTATAGCCCAGTGTATTAGGCAGTGGCACCTTCCTTTGTCTCCTGCTGCTGTTTCTTCAACCATTCTTCAGGCGTATATGATTTCTAATCCCATGCAACCTGTCAGCTTTACAGCCCCATAGACCCCATAGCCCCCATAGCCCCCATAGACTAATGTACCTGAGAAAAGGCGTGCACCCTGCTAATTTCATCCTTGAGTTTCTCATTCACTAGCTTATGTCTTGCCAGCAGTCGAGTGCCTTTGAACAATGAAGAGACAATGACAACCTCATACATCTGTCCACACCCAGCTGAGAGGTCTTTAATCTCCTATCAAGATGGAATAAGGTCAGTGAGGCGTCAGTATGAAACCCATAGACTGGAAGGGAGAGGGAGGGTGTCTTACAACATGGTCAGCTTGGAGTCGTTCAAGAATAGCTGTCTTTAGTGAATCCGCAGTCACTCCAGAGTGGGCCATCGTCACTTGTTCTGTTGTTAGGGGTGGGGTGGGGTGGGGTAAAAGAGAGAAAGAGAAAGGACTGCTTTTTTTTTTCTTTTTCTTTTTCTTTTTCTTTTTCTTTTTCTTTGTATTCTTTAAAAAGAAAAAGAGAGAAATCCCAAGCGGACAGAAACAAGTCCTTGTGTGTTGCGTCACACTCGATAGGGTTCTTGTACGTCATATCTTTCAAAAAAAAAAAAAACACACCCCCACCCTCTCTTCTTTCTTTTTGCTTTGGAGTGAGGTGCCCTGAGCATGGACCAAATGAAAAGAAGAGAAAGAGAGTGTGTCCCATGGGCTGCTTCTCATTGAATGAATTCCTCACATCAGAAAGGGGGGGTGGGGGACGAGGTGTGTTGCAATGTGTGGTGCAAGGATCTGATGGCATAATACACTGCTACTTCCATAAAAGGAAATAAGAAGGGACTGGGGAGATGGACACATCATGACGCTGAATGGCAAAAAGTCAATGGAGAATGACATGTCCATTAGAAGAAGGACGTTGTTGGGTAAGTGACTTGCTTTTCTTCTCTTCTCTTTTTCTTTTTCTTTTGCTGGTGTCTCTATGCTGTTACTGCTGATTCAATGACGTATGCATTGATGTGAACAGAAAAGGATTCCCCTTTCATATTCCCTCTTATAGTGATGGATGAGATGGGAGGGGGGGTAGGCAGATCACACCACCTAACATTGGCTATCATTGTCGCTTACTAAGCAGCCTTCCTGCTTGGTTCCTGCTTGGAACAGGCACCTACAGCTACGGTTCAAGAAGATAAAAAAGAGTGGGATTGGGCGAAACATAATATAATATTGATCAACCTATAGTGGCTATAATTTACAAGGACTCTATCCATAGAGAATAAAAGAGAGAGGGAAGAAGACTAGGAAGAAGACTAGGAAGAAGAATGGGGTCCTTGCTGTAGCCTTGTGTCTTTGCTGTAGTCCTGATAAGAGGGAGGGGGTGGTGTGACTGCTGTAGAAGCACCTTGTGGGTGGGGTGGATAGGCATTGGTGTCAGGGTAGGGCTGTCCATAGTAAGGATTTCCCTGGTGGTGGTGTTGGTGGTCCATGGCAACATTGGTGTGGTAGGGCTCTTGTCCTGTTGGGTTGTACGTATAAATACCAACAGGTGGGTGGTGAGTGCCTACACCATGAGGTCCAGTTCAGTCAGTTCAGTCCAGTCCAGCCAGTCCAGCCAGTCACCAACTCACCTGCTAGTCTTTGTGCTGCTAATCTTCGCTTTTTTACAATGTAAATGACAATCAATACAAAGCAAAGAAGGCATAGAACCCACAGTACGTTGTAGTAATACATAGTATGAAAGAGAAAAAGGAAAAGCCTTCTCCCGAGAAAGAAGGCTTTAGGGGAGAGAGAAGTCGGCGATTCAATTTCAGCATTCTCTTGCCTTTCCTTAATTTCTTTTGGCTCTGTGGATGGGCTTGTCGTGTTCCTACCAAAATAGCTCTTGTCAGTGTCTCCCACGGTAAAAGGGTGTGGGATGACATCATAAGCAATCCTTAGCAGTCGTCATCAGTCATCATCCATCACTCCAGTCTGTCTGCTGTCTGCTCTATGGACATAAAGGCAAGAAAAGGTCTGTAGTGTCCCCCTTTCTTTTTTTGGAGAAGAGAAAAAGAGGGCTTGTCTACACCGCCAAGAATGTGTAACGACAGGTGCATTGACTACTGTCTATATTCGTGTATGTATGCATTCACATATCAATTGAGAAGAAGAAAAAGACAGTTCTATTGATAATAATAACATCTCTTCATACACACACAACACACAACACACAACACACAAGAAAGAAAGAAAGAGAAAGAACAGTGTCTAGTGTAGAGTGGCATGCCTATAGAATGGCTTGGCAATGAGGCGTACAAAGAGAATAGCCTATCGACAAGCCATTCCTTCCTTCCTTCGAACCATAACAATGCCAGTCCCCATACCAATACCAGTAGAAATAAGATAAAATAAAAACCATAAAGAGTGTACTTTGTGTTTCTTGTAGTCATCCATGTATCTTAATTTATTATAGAGAGTGAAATAGAAAGAAAAAAGACACTTTTGTCCCCCACTACAAAGAGAGAAAAGGTGTGTGTGCCATGAGCCCATAGAACAAGCAGTAAAAGAAGCAAAGGGAGTTTTGTAGACCTATACTACTCTTTTCCTGGGACTGCTTCTGGTATTGTGGCAAATATGTGACTGCATTTCCTTTTATCTCTCCAAAAAAAGCTCCTTTCACAACTCCTCGGTCTTCCTACACACCATCATGTTATCTGTAGCATCAAGAAAGACATTGAGAAAGAATAAAAAGGCTGCCCTTATCAAAAAAGAGACAGTGATTGAGGAGCCAGTGATTGAGGATTTATCAGAAGAAGACGACGAAGAAGAAATAGACGACGAAGAAGAAATAGACGAAGAGGACGACGAAGAAGCACCAAGACTCACAAAGGCACAACTCAAGGCACAGCAGCCTTTGATCAATAATGAGGTAAATAGAACCCTACTCCTCTATGCTCCATAGACCTCTCACCCTTTGTTCTCTTGTGAAGGCGGCCTTGACTCGCCTTACAGAAGCCATCCGCTTAAAGGACCTGCCATGGATTGAGACCATGACTGTCACTTCTAAAAACCCATTGGAAGTAGCTGATGTAGAGGATGAAATGTCACGGGAACTTGCTTTTTACCAACAAGCTCTGGAAGCAGTGTATATTGCTAGAGACCTCGTAAATGAGTCGGGAGATGCTTTTTCACGACCCGAGGATTACTTTGCAGAGATGTTGAAGAGTGAAGAACACATGGCCAAGGTAATGTCAATGAATAGGAGAAAGAGTGCAGGCTCTCTGGGTAGAGCAGAAGAAGACTGATAATGAGGGGGTGTGGATAGGTACGACAGCGATTGTTGGATGAGAATGCCCGTCTCAAGGCATCAGAAGACGCCAAACGCCAGCGCAACCTTCGTAAATTCGGTAAAAAGGTCCAGGTGGAGAAACAGTTGGAGAGACAGAAGCAAAAGACGGACATGCTTGACAAGATCAAGCTTCTTAAGCGCAGTAAGTGGGAGTGCAGTGAGAGAAGGGCTCTCTTGTGCATCATGAACATCTTTACTCATCCAATGGCATGGCTGCTGTTTAGAGCGTAAAGACGGTGCAGGAGGTGATCTTACATTGGATGATGACTTTGATATTGCATTGGACAATGCTACTCCCAAGAAAGCAAAGACATCCAACACAACCAAGAAGAGCTCTCAAAAGACACCTCAAAAGGGAGCCAAGAGAGTTCACAAGGTAAGAAATCGTCTTATGAATAGATTTAAAAGGAGAGAGAGACTGACTGACTTGTTTTCATAGGACACAAAATACGGCATGGGAGGCAAAAAGAGACACTCAAAATCAAACACTTCAGAATCCTCAGGTGCATTGGGCGGATTCAACAAGATGAAAGGAAAGCCCATTTATAAGAGCAAACAAAAGGCACGCACCTAAAGATGATTGGGATATATAAGGAATTAAACGGACAATAAAAATATAATATATCTCTGATTGGCTAATGTGTTTGAAAATGTGTAATTCCGCCGTCTAAATAAGGCATTTTAGACTCTATTTGCCTATTCTGGAAATGATGGTTGACTTTGCAATGAGACGCTATAAAGTTGGATATAAAAGGAAGAAATGAGGCTGATATTACGACTCAGCTATTGCATTTATTGTTTAACATGGTGTTATTATTAACAGAGAAACAATAGAAGTTGTAGACACTACCAAGGACTATTATTGATCTTGTTGAAATCCATAATAAAATGAGTGTATTGTTAGTAGGCAAGTCATAATTCAAGTCAGTCTCAAGTAGTCTTTCTATACTGTCAATGGTGTCTAGGGTATATTCTCTAGTGTTTTCTATCTCCCAAGGATAAAACACAAGGCCTTTTAGGGTATAGATTCTATTGCAATAATGAATGTACTTGGGCAGTAGCTATAGTATTATAGTATTAGCTATAGTATTACAATATTAGCTATTCTATTCATTACTCTATTTTATTGACACTACAATTTGATAGTGAGGTATTCTACAAAAGAAGAAAATAATCAATTGGATACTCACAAACCATTTGATTATTAAAACACCGTCATATAAAGGGTGGCTGTTTAAAACCACGCAACAAGAACTTGATATCACCGCTTAAAAGTCAGACAATCCTTGGATGTGCAGGCAAAAAGTAGAAAGTGACTTGTGCTTTTGAAATATACATTATACATTCCACGGTATCTTCTTTATCCTACTACTGTGCTCTACTATGACCATGGATTCATAAACTGTAGACAGTAGCCCCCACCATTCGATCAATAAAGAAAAGAGTACTTTGTATTAAGCATGGTGTTGATGGACAGGCCATGGGTTGTGGCTGCTATGATTGGGTATGCATTGCACACCACCGTACACATGTACCTGTCCGAGTGAGTGACTTTTATCTGTTCTTCATAACAGACTTGTTTGAAAAGAGACACTTTGGTGGATTCTATGCTTCAATTCAACCGTCAAAATGATCTTTCCACTCTCTTTTACATTTTCATTTTCTCTTGAATATCCCCAACACGCATCCATCAGGGCAAAAGAAGCACAGGAGAAATGTCGGATATTTAAATACACGTGATGATGAGAAGAGAAAAAAAAAAGAAACGATGAGACGCTATTATTTTTCTTGTTTCCTTTTTCGTCACTGGCGTTTGTCCGAGGGTAAGAAGAAAAAGAAAAAGAAAAAGGCACTGTTGGCTTGTTTCTTCTTCACGTGCTAATAGTCATAGGTAGATAGAACACTACAGCAGCCATGGGTATCTTGGAGAAGATTCAGGACATTGAGAATGAAATCAAGCGCACACAAAAGAACAAGGGTAGGCTCAGAATACCACAATAATAATAAGAAACAAGTCATTGAGTGTTGTTGTATGAACAGCCACCGAATACCATCTCGGTCTTCTCAAGGCTAAACTAGCAAAGTACCGCGTCCAGTTATTGGAAGGTTCAAAGACAAAGTCAGAAAAGGTAAACAAGCAAGTGGCAGGAGTCAAAGTCATTTAACTTGTCAAAAAAAAAAAGGGAGAAGGCTTTGATGTTATGAAGTCGGGAGATGCGCGTGTGGTAATGATTGGATTTCCCTCTGTGGGCAAATCCACCCTGCTGAACAAGCTCACCACGACTGAGTCGGTGGCTGCTGCGTATGAGTTCACTACATTGACGTGTGTACCTGGAAAGTTTACCTACAACGGAGCAAATATCCAGCTGCTTGATTTGCCTGGTATCATTGAGGGGGCTTCTCAGGGAAAAGGTCGTGGTAAACAAGTCATTGCTGTGGCAAGAACAGCAGATATTGTTCTGATGATGCTGGATGCTACTAAATCAGCACAACAGAGGTAGATGGACTTATTCTTTATGATCAGTGGACTTATCGACCCATGCCCCTAGACCTTTGTTGGAGGCTGAATTGGAAGCAGTGGGGATTCGTCTGAACCAGAAGTTCCCCAATGTGTCCTTCAAGATTAAAAAGGCAGGAGGCATTAGTTTCAATGCTACAGTCAAGTTAAACTACATTGATCAGAAGATGGTACACAACATTCTCCATGACTACAGTAAGTGCTATGGATCACTCTCATGGACTTATCCTTGTTATTAGAAATATTTAATGCGGATGTGGTGATTCGTGAAGATATCAATGTAGAGCAGTTCTTGGATGTTGTCTTGGGAAACAGACGCTACATCAATTGTATCTATGTAAGTGTCTTGGTGTTCATCCTGGACTTATTCTTCTAGTGCTATAACAAAATTGATCAAATTACCATGGAAGAAGTGGATCGATTGGCCCATGAGCCTGATACTGTGGTTGTTTCTTGTGAACAAGACTTGAACATGGACTATTTAGTGGAGCAGATATGGAAAAAGTTGAATTTAATGCGTGTCTATACAAAGAAGAGAGGAGATTATCCTGATTTTGAGGATGGTCTTATTGTCAGAGGAGGTGCTACTATTGAACATGTGTGCCATGCTGTCCATAGAAGTTTGGCAGAGAGCTTCCGATATGCTCTTGTATGGGTAAGGGAATTCATAAAGAGAGGTTTGGAGGGTTGCTCATTATAACTTCTTCTTCTAGGGCACTTCTACAAAGCATAATCCTCAGCGTGTGGGTATTAACCATCCTGTGCATGATGAAGATGTCGTTCAAGTTGTTAAGAAATAGTGGAAGACATTTCAATGTCTGCCTATCCACACCTGCCTATAGACACCCTCACCCCTTTACATTCATACTCATCTACACACACACACACACACACACAGATATATATATATATATCTTACTTACTTCCATTTTATACAAATACACACACATCTACACATGTGTAGAAGTACACACAGGACAGACATAGAATAAAATTGGTCAATAATGAACTGTCCATATTTCATAAAGGCACAAAAAAAAGAGAGAGAGAAAAGAGTAGGAATTCTTATGACATTTGCTTCACTTGTTCAGTCTCTACTACCACTTCTTGATGCTGCTTAATCTTCAGCCTTATGGGCTCCTCCTCACTAAACTTCTTAAGTACATCTCCCATACAATGAACTTTAACAGGATGAGATGTCACTAGAAATCAAAATCCACAATTCATAGGAAATAAGTCTCCCAAGTGTAGAGTGTACAGTCAAAGAAATAACTTACCCCAGTGAACAGTACAGGCAGTGATGGTAATGTCCTACAAGAAAATATCCATGTCAACATATTTACGTCTCTGCTTGTTCATGGCATCCTAAGCCTCACTCACAATGGTAGCAATGGAGGTAGCCACAAGACCTCTTTCTTCGCCATCTAGTGCAATCATAACAGCATGATTAGCACAAGACGCAATCATAGTGATAACGGCAGCAATCAGGTTTCGCTTGGCTAATATATGAATGGAGTCTGCCATGTCCGAGGCTAACTGTCGCTGGTTGGGATAGAGAACGTGCTTGTAATAGATACCCACAAAAAATAAACTGATAAAGATCTCATAGAGAACAGAAGTGATAGTAGCAGGAATATCATAGCCAATGTAGCACATAAAGGGGAATTCTTCTTTCACTTCAACTACCCGATACACTCCAGAGAGAACAATAATGACAAGTTGAGGTAGGGCCAATACAATGCTAACGATGTAAATAGGGGACTTTCTCCTGGGTATTTTGGACATGGAGAGAACATAACTCTTTTTTGTGGGTGCAGAGTGAGTAGCAGAACAGTGGCATGTGTATAGACATTGAGACATACCTCCTCGGTGAAGTAGAGCAGTAATAAGATCTTTGCTATTCTGTAGATAACAACACAGTTAATGAAGCTGGTAAGGCAGGAAGCATAATCTCCATTGTTGGCACTGGACACCATGCAGGCTATCAGATCAAAGACCCAGCTCATGGCAATCAGTGCCAAGATGAGTCCACGCACATAATGAGTACGACCCTCAATACTGGCATATTTAAGACCAAAAAATGTTGAGAGTATTGTAATACAGAGAATGCCAATCACTTCAGCACCAATTTCAGCGTTGTCTGGATAATACATTGAGGAAGGGGTGTAGAGTATAGAGTAATTGAAGAAGGGGTGGAGTTGGGATGGCTTAAAGAGTAGAATATAAGAGTAGAATATAAGAGTAGAATATAAGAGTAGAATATAAGAGTAGAATATAAGAAAAAGCGCTTTGTTCTATCAATGCTTCTGGAGTAGATCTACTATCAATGGCTGGTATTGTTCTTGCTTTCCTTTATCTTGAAGAATTCACACGTCTGATAATAACTATGGACTCTTCTTAAAGGGATTTTTCTCCACAAGAAAGGCTGTCTTTTTTTTCTTTTTTTCAATGGAAGAATACAAAAAGAGAGAAAAAGAAATAAGCAAGATCGCTCTGTCGTTGATCATAAATTAAATCTTGTAAGCTTCGTTTTAATTTTAATGTTGGTCATCCGCCGTACGACTATCGAAGAAGAACGAGTCTGTGTGTATAAGTTCCTTCTGATAGGCTCTTCTTATTGGTTCATATCATAAAAAGGTGTCAGATCTGCTCATGTCATTGGATCTTTATTTATCTTCTATTTCTATCTTTCAGTTTCTATGGTGATAGAGTGACATGGCAACGGCACTGACAAGTGCTGGATCAAGTGACATACCAAGTCATAGGGTTTTTGGGAAAATCCAAAAAAGGAAGAAAAGAAAGAAAAGGAGAATGAAATCGGCTTTCCATCTCCAGGCCTCCTTCCAAAAGAGAAATAAGCTTTCTTCAAGGACTGTTCTTTTTTTTTTCAGGCACTTTGTCTCTCTTTTTGAAACTCACATTTTGATATTTATATATTCCACCATGACAGCACCTCTTCATGTTCTATTTGTATGCTTAGGTACAGTCAATCCACAGTAAAGACATAGATAGCTGTGTCTTATTGGGTCTGTAGGCAATATATGCCGTTCTCCCATGGCTGAGGCTGTGTTTGCAGAAACAGTCCGGCAAGAACAACAGAGTGAACATTTTGCTACGATTGACTCTGCAGGAACCGCTGGTTACCACGCACGTTGACTATTGGGTGTATAAATGGATCTAGAGTGTGTTTTTAATGTCTATGTATAGGTAGGAGATGCACCTGATAAGCGCACGGTGGCTGTCTGTAAGAAACATGGAGTGCCTATTCACAGTTTCTCAAGAAAGGTGGGTGGCCATTCCTCCAGTGAAGCCAGAGTACAGTGACCCGTATACAAACACAGGAGATTAGGTGACAAGGGCTGATTTTACTCGGTTTGATTATATTCTATGCATGGACACGTCTAATCTTGAGGATCTTCAAGTAAGAAATGGAATTCAACCTTCTATTCCTACACTGTGGAATTGTCTATTGGTATCAGTCTATTGATCTGTATGTGTTCCTAGCACGCGGCTCCTACAGGTTCTACGGCTGTGATAAAACTGTTTGGTGACTATGATCCCAAAGGAGATCATATCATTAAGGACCCTTATTATGGTGGATCCGATGGATTTGAGAACAACTTTAAACAAGTGACAAGAGCAAGTCTGGGATTCCTTAAAGCACTGAATCTGTCACAAAACACTGTTCAAAAGAGAGAATAAATGTGTTTGTTTTTCTGCTGTTCATCCATAGAAAGTGAGAGTGCGTATTTATTGTTAGATTAAAAGAATACATAGAATTAACGCTTGACCCTACAAGAGTGTTAGTCATTACTGCAATACCACTGCCATTAGCATACCAGGTGTATTTTGCACGGGCCTTTCTCTGACCTTCCTTCTTACGCTCAACCACTCTAGGATCACGCGTAATACATCCGGCTGATAGGAATAGAACAAGTACATTACTCCTACTGCACCCACAGAAGCAGGGCCTCTTCTCCCAAACTTACCTTGACGCAACAGTGGCTTCCACTCCATATTATGAATCAACAATGCCTTTCCAATGCCCAGTTTAATGGCCTCTGCCTGTCCTGTATTGCCACCACCATTCACCAACACCCACACATTGTAGTTTGTGGCATTCTCTGTCACCTTCAATGGCAGAGACACTGCTTCAATATCCATAGGACGCTTAAAGTAGTTCTCCACAGCAATGCCATTGACAAGAATCTTGCCTTCTCCCTCTACAACCCAACATCTGGCACTCGACTCCTTTCTTCTACCTGCAGCATAGGCACGACCCAGATCATCCAGTGTCTTTATCTCAGCGGCCTTTTGGAGATTAGCATCAAAACGAGCATACTTGTTCAATGTGTCCTGAACAGCAGAAGGCAGGGGTGTAGGCAGAGACGCCAATACATTCAACTGGTTTGTAATCTTACGCCACTGTGCTGTTTTTAAAGGAATACCGAGCATTTCTGACATTTTGTCACGGAGCTTCCATGCATGCGTCACAGTCTCTTCTTTGGTGTTCTCCTCCAAAGAAAAGTCAGGAGACAGGGTCAGTGTTGTGTCCATTGTGTCTGTGCCTGTTGTTTCTTTGACTTGTCCTTTCCAGTCCCTGTTCTCTTTGTAAAGAGTCTCCAGCTCAATAAGAAGGTCATTGTACTTGAAGTTGCCTGTGAAGTAGGAGAGAGAAGCAGGCTTTTCTCGGTAAGTCAACCAGTCGTCTTTGTTGGTGTGGAATGTTTGGGTGCTGGCGGACCGTTGTTGCAGAGTTCTTACGGGTGCTGCTCTTGTGGCTGTTGATAGGGCAGGAGTAAGGTACTGAAGACCTCTCTTTAGAAAGACGGATGTGGCCATGAGATACGCTGTAGAGGGGACCCGAGAACAAGCTTATTTATTTATTTTGCCCTGCCAAAACAAGTAGCAAGCCATCGTAAATGGAGGCACGGGGGGGTTAGGCAGGAGAAGGAGCAAGTCATAAAAGCAAGTCACATATGAAAATTTTGGTGGCTTTCTCATCAGGTCCCGGAAAAGAAAGAGGAGGATTCCTTTTGTGTCTTTTTTTTATATATATATATATATATATATATATTTAAAATAGAGAAAGAAAAGATATCTACATATACTTATATCTATATTCATATAACATCACTTGTCTATTTCTGCTGTAGTGTTATGCGTGCTAAAACACAACAGTCCTATAAGCGTACACTCCACACCTATCAATTGGTGTTTGGAATAAAACAGCCTTACCAAGTGCTAGGTATAAATAACAGTGCACACGTATAGAACTGGAGACTGCCAATGTAAACTAAGAAGAGAGCAGTGATAGTAATAAATAATAAATAATTTTATTTATTTTCTATAGTGGATGGTGATTTCTGCCAAGAAGCACTTGTACAAAAGCTCTATGTTAAAGATGAACTGTCTAATGTTCTTCTCGGCCTCACAAAGCCATGTAAGTCCATCCACAGAAACACTACAGAAAAAAGGAGTGCGTCCATAGAGGGTAGAATACTCAAAAGAAAAGGAATTCTTGCTTTGTAGTGGTAACAGAGTGTACGCTGGAAGAGTTGAAAAGCAAAGGACGCAACTCTACCAATGCTCTTATTGTAGCCCAGCGCTTTGACCGTGCCCGCTGTCCTCACAAAACACCCGTGGCGAGTGAAGCGTGCATTTCTCAATTGATAGGGGCCTCCAATTCTCATCATTATTGCGTTGCCTCACAAAGCAAGAAGCTAAGAACCCAATTGCGCAGTGTGCCTGGTGTTCCTCTTCTTCACATTAAAAAGAGGCTGGTTGTATTGGAGCCCATGTCGCCTGAGAGTAAAGAGGCTCTTCAAAAGGTAATGATCATAGCAATAGACTAGATGCACCGATCGACTGATGTAGTTTCCAATGACAATAGAAGGAGTTGGCGAAAACATTGCCCAGCAGATCAGAGGCTCACCTTCTTCATGCGAATAAAGTGTCTGAATCACTCCAAGGGCCTGTGGAAAAGAAAAAGACAAGGAAAATAAAGGGAGCCAATCCATTGAGTATGAAGAAGAAGGCAGGAGCAAAGGGAGCCAAGCCTACAGTAAAGGAGAGTCAATCCAAAGAAACAGCGGCTCTGAGCGAAAAGAAAAAGAGGAAAGAACCTACACAGGAGGAAGTGTCAGTGCTTTCTGCTACAGAGACAGGGGATAAGAAGAGAAGACGCAGAAAGAAGAAATCTACACCACAGACAGAGGCTTCAGAAGAAAAGAGTGTGTGTTCTGTCCATAATGCCTCATAATAAAACAGTGTTTGTTGTACACGTATACTGTACACTTTTTTTTATTTGTTTAAATATATATAGGTGTGTATGTAAATGCATATCAATGGAAGGGGGATGTGTATGTGTGTGTGTAGAGAGATGTGTAGAGAGAGATGTGTAGAGAGGTAGGAAGGTGGCAGCCTCGATTCCTCTTAACGACGTCCTGGACTAACACGCGAAAAGGCAAAGACACCCAAGATAACAATGCCCAGGAACGCAATGGAGGCAGGAAGAATAAGCTCCTGAGGAATAATAAATGGATTCTGCTCTTGTTCTTGTTCTTCTTCACTGTCCACCCTTTCCTCACTCTCAGCACGTCTAAGACTCTTTCGCTTGGTAGTGCGTTTTCTCGTGCGTGACGATTCGGATACTTCATCGTTCTCTTTTTCGTTTGGCTTGTAAGTATCCGACGGTGGAGAACAAGGCAATATGGAAGGTGTCACACTTGCAGGAGGAGTGACCATCGAGACAGGCACAGAAATAGTAGGTGAGAGAGGCACAGAGGGGGATTCCATGGCTACCCAACTAGCATCATGAGCAAACAACTTTACTCTATCCTGGCCCAATTTACGTGCCAATCGAATAGCGTCCTTTACATCAGCATCAGAAGTAATCAGCACCTCATCATCCTCATCATCCAGATACGAGATACTAAGCCATTCTGTCTCATCATTACTGGGGATGTGCTCTGCTATCATCTTCTGTCTCACCAATTCAAGCAATTGGGAGTGGTTGGGTGAGGAGGCAATGCGGTGGGTTTTTCCTCCCTTGGAAGTGAATTTGAAAGAGAATTTATCACTCTCTGCCTTGGGAAGGCGTGGTGTGTGGAAGGACACGGCAGAGTGGGTATCTTCATTGTGGGCTACCATACTGGCAGATTCATTGGGTGATATCTCTGGGAATCCCTGCAGTTGAGAGAAGGAAGTGGAGGGTTCGGGTGAGACAGCACTCATTGGATATTGTGAAGAAGGATGATGATGAGAAGCAGAATCTGAGAGTTGAGATTCATTCTCTGTCTGATCACCAGCACCAAAGCTATCCCAGAAACGAGACCACATAGGACCTAATCAGCAACAGAAGGGATCAGCATCAGCACCATTTCTATACTCCATGGGATGGTGGGTAGGCTAAGGTGGTTTTATTCTTACCTTCTCCATCTGCTCCTTGAATACTATTGATCTAAGACATGGTATGAGTGATGACAATAATGATAGCAACAGTGATAGCAACAATAGCAGTCGTAACAGCCATGCCCTATGAGTAGGCCCCATTGTATGCTCTATTTACCTGCTCCAGGGTTGCATAGGTTAATTTAAGAACATCGACTATGCCAAGAATGCGTCCATCTTCCACTATTGGCAGGTTGAGGTAGTGGCCATCTATGTATACATACAGTCCATGAGTTGCTTGTCCATTATAATCCCTTCTTACCATGCATCTGTCTTAAAGCATCAATAATCGACATATGAGGGGAGGCTGTGTCCGGATGAGGCGTCATAACACGCACAACTGAGCAGTTCTCTGGGTGCAGTCCAGCTGCAATCACTCGCAAAACAACATCTTTTCTATACATGGATTATTCTCTAACCACTCCACACCCACTTACGTAGTGAAAATACCCGACAAGCCTTCTCTATCTGATACCAGAACAGCTGTGGTATGATGCTCCTTCATCAGACGAGCAACATCCCTTACATTGGCCTTGACACTCACTTGGGCAGGGGCAGAACCATCCAAGACTGAGTTGAGATCAGGACAGGACATTCTATCCCGAAGTGTTTCCATGTACTGAACCAGAGGAACTGAGCTTCCAGCCCACTCTCTTTCTACGCCCTCCAATGCATCATACAGCTTACGAGAAGAACCAAAAGCACGTTCCATCTTATCCAATGCCTCATACAGACATTTGGTAATATCAAGCAAACCAAAGATATCTCCCTCTTCATTGCACACTGGCTATGGTCGCATCAAAAGGAGTCAACCAACTGCACGTTTCCTTTTTGTCTGTGCTTGTGTTCTTACCAAATGACGGAATCCTCGAGACACCATCAAATTCAAGGCATCTGTTGCAGAGGTATCTGCTGTGACGCACATGGGCCCATGTGTCATGATTTGCGATACTTGTGTATTTCTAACAAAGATAAGAAAGATGAGTTTTCTCTGTGCATTGTCCTTTACCCCACTCACCCACCCTAAATCACCTTGAATCCAAACAATCCGCCACCACACGATAAGCAAGATCCTTGGCCTACAATCATACCCTCATTTGGATGAGAAGGAGATTCACACCCCTCAGACACACACACACACACACACTATCCTCAGACATGTACCGTAAATATACCACTTAGATGGTCATCCTGGTCCACAACAAGAACACAGTCACTGCGTTTGGCTGCCATCAGTTGTGCTGCTTCAATCACAAGCATGTTCTCTTTGATGGTCAGTGCTTGTGCAGGTCGAAGGGCAGACACAGTGCCTGCTATTTTACGGGTCTGACGAGCACGTGTTGTGCCTGTGCGTTTCTTGGAGAGTTCTTGCTCTAGCTTCTTTCTAATGGCCTATCCATCCACAACCAACACAAGAGAGGCGTTGAGTTTTTTGGGCCTTGGACTGTCTATTGCAATGTCTATAGTCTGATAGTATCACTCACTTCGTCTCTTTTGGACTGACGCTGTCTTCCACTGCTAGCCACATCGGAATAATCCACACGGGAAGTAGCAATTGAGGGTAGCCTGGATCGAGAGGGTTTTGGAATCATAACAAAAGAGAAGAAATAGGTGGAGAGAAGGAGGAAAAGAGGAAAAGAGGAAAACAAATAGAAATAGAAATAGAAATAGAAATAATAGAAATTAGAAATTAGAAAATAAACAAAAAGGATGGCTTTTGTGGTATGTTTGCTCTCTTTTTGCTCTCTTTTTGCTCTCTTTTCGACTCTCTCTCTCTCTCTTTTGTACTTGCCCAATGGGTAGGGTGCGTAGGGTGGGTAGTGCAGTAAGATTCAATCCTTCAAGCGGAGCCTGTGCGTTGGGTACAGCAGAATCCCACCTGAGGTGTAGATAGGATTCTCACTTCTAAAAAACAACGGGCAATAGAATCCTAGTAGTTGGAGTTCCACTACTGCAAGGTACTGCTTTTGGGTGATTCTCAGCTTAAAAAGTGGGAAAACAGTGGACACAGCCAATCGGAAAATGGACGAGAAGGGATAGACACAGTGCATTATTATAAAAAGGACCTATAGAGCCCTCCTTGCTAGAGTAAAATAAATAAATAAATAAATAAAAAAGTCCTCATGAGATGCCAGAGTACACAGACACATGGAGTGAATGAGTATCTGTTGGGCTACGTGTATGCACTGTGGAATGAGTGAGGGTACTGTCTTGTCTGTGAAAGATAAACAGTAGTACTGTCCATTCCCCCTTCAAGGTGGATGGCATTGGGAAAGACGGAGGTACTCCCGACATTTGCACTTGCATCTGTACTTGCAGTTGGGTCTGTAAAGAGAATTGTCCTTTATATATCTATATATTTATATGTGTTCTTTACTGTATCGACAAAGCCGTGTCTGTCCTATCCACTGATTCCAACAGAGACAATGATCCCATCACACCATGGACGAGACTGTAGACAGGGACAATAGGCAGGACTATAGATAAAACCATAGACAGAACTACCTTTATCAGATCTCTTCTCTTGTCTCTTTTCACATGTCTTGGGGTAGTCCTGTCTTTTAAACCCTTTTCATCTTTCTTTTTTTATTCATGTGTTTCCGTTTTACGCCGTACTTTTACTCTGTCCCCGCTCTATTGTTACGATACTTAAAAGGGCGTTTGAACTTTAAAGAGGACAGATAAAGAGATCTGTGGTAGTGTTGCAGATGGGTTGGCCAAAAGACAGAGACTATGTGCTACTGCTCTTGCCCCCAAAAAAAGATAAAAGATAAAACACACTCACAAGATATCCTAGCCAAGAGTAAATGTGCTACATCTCAACAAGGCATTCCAACAAGAAGATTCTAATTCTCCATTAACAGATACAAAACAAAATGTTTTATTCATCACTCAACAATAGTGAATCACTTATTAGGGTGTAATCTTACGGTTCTTGTCCATAAAGTAGGCCACAGTCTCATCTGTCACTGCCTTCTTTCTTGCTTGGAAATCACCCACAAACTTCTGAAGTAGGTCAATGCAGATCTTCTTCAACTCGCCTGTCATCATCTCACCCGACTTGTAAGCCTAATGGAAGAGTAGAAGAATCACACAAGTAAATAACCGACTGATGGTATCTCTTGTTTGACATTTACCTGGTAGATTCTTGCTAATTCAGCATCATCTTCCAAGAAGAAACTAAGGTACTGGTAAGCCACATCCACATCAGGATTACCACCATTGGCTCTGTGTTCTTCGACTGTAGCTCCTCCACCAGAGAAGGCGTATCGGTTGATCTAAGAGAAATGGTGTTTTTTTATTTTTATTTTTTTATTTATTTAAAAAAATAAAAAAGTTTCCTCTTTCTTTCTTTCTTTCTTTCTTTCTCTTTCTCTCTCTTTTTTATTTACCTTATTCTTGACTTGGTTAGGAGTATCTGTCATAAAAATAGCAGAACTATCCACAGAAGCACTCATCTTTGTCTGTGAACCCTGAAGAGCAGGGAAGAACTTGGCATGGATTAGTGTAGGCTTGGGATATTTAAGACGTTTAGCAACATCGCGAGTCAATCGGAAGTAGGGGTCTTGATCAATAGCACAAGGGATCAAACAGGGAATGTCTTTGGCTTCTCCAAAGATCTGAGGAAAGGAGTTGGAGAAGGAGGGTGCAGCTTGAACAGACACAAAGTGCAATTTGCCCACATTATCACTACCAAGAAGTAGAAAACAGTCGTCTTTTCAGACTCGGTAGATCCCATGCATACATTTCCCCTTCTCCATTTCTTACCTGTCCTTGAAGCCAAAAGTGGCCTTGGACTGACTCGTAGTAATAGCACGGGAGATACGGACTACGTTGTGGTAAAAGGCACCACTATGCATAGGATTCAAAATAAGCACATGTCTCTGTGATGACACTATTTTACCCTATGAAATCAAGGTTGGAGAAGATAAAAGTCTTCTCGGGATTGAATCCACAAGCAATAATGTCCTTGGCATTCTCATAAGCAAATTTGTTGCACTGCTCCAATGTCAGATTGGCTTTGAACAGGAACTTCTCGTCGTCTGTCAATTGAATAACGAGAGGTACATCAAAGACATCCTGGAGCCATCTTGGTAGGTAGAATCGCAGTTCAATACAGAATACAGACAATAGCCCTGTCATTCGCACACTGACTTACTTGCAAAAGACAAAAGGAATCATGTGTCCTAAATGCATAGAAGCACTTGAAGGTCCACGTCCAGTGTACAAGAAAAAGGGCTTCTTTTGCTCATAACGGTCAAGAATATGTGTAAACTCTCTAAATACACACGTCCATGGGTTATTCTTATTCTGCTTATTCTTGAAAGACTGTGTAAAGAAGTCTCCTTTACCGATGAGAGAAAAAGGTTCCTCTTCTCAATAGAACATGGGGCTGGCGTCCAGTCAGTGCCTCAAACCGCTGCAGCAGAGCCTCATCAATACGAGATGTGCCAAACTGGTCAATGAGCTTGTTGTAGTCGATAGCCTGCTGAACACCATCTACCACAGCACCTTCTACTTCCCAAGGTGTAACATTCTGGGAGTTGGTCTTGGGCTTGTCTTCGAGAACAAGCTCAGCAAGGTCGTTTGCTAACTTCTCTTGTGCCATGGCAGTGTATAAATAAGGGCGTAGCGAGTGGGATGGCAGTAAGAAAACAATTCATAGGCTGGAAGGTGGCTTGGTTCTTGGGTGACCTTGAAAGCAGATGACTGATTCTTTCTCACTCACCATGGCCACTGTCCTTTCATCGATTGCACGTATTCGCTCTGCTCTGCCTCTGCAGAGAGCTGCTCTTTTCATCCAGCGTGACTTTAAGCTCAGTGTAGGGACTATTAAAAAAGGACAAGTGGTGCAGTACAAGGAGAAGGCATGGAAAGTATTGAACCGAGATCATTCATCCAGTGGTAGAGGTGGAGCTGTCATCAAGGTAAACACACACTACAGTGCTATGTCTGCAGGATACAATAAGAAAAGGGAACAAAGGAAAATAAAGACTTGTATTTTATATGGTTTAGATAGAACTGCAGGACATCTTGAACAACGCAAAAGTAAACGAACGCTTCAAGTCTTCAGATTCTCTTGAGAGTAAGTCAATAAACAAGTTCATTTCAGAAGTCTCATTTCCTGTCTTAGTATTGAATCTACAGGATGAAGTCCACCAATATCTGTACACAGATGGTGCTAATGTACATCTATTACACCCTGCAACATTCGAAGAGTTGGAGATGCCCCTTGATACATGTGAAGGCGGCGAAGATGCTGCTTCTCTGCTAGAAGGTAGACAGGGTGCCATGTAGACATCCCCCCCACTCATCATTCGAATTTTTTTTAGATGGTATGAACATTGCTGTTAGTTTCTTAACAACTCCCGATCTTGGTCGTCAGCCTGTAGTCTTTAAACTACCCACAACGCATATCTTCACTGTTGAATCTGTTATAGAAAGAGCAGGACAGGCAGCTAAAGGCACAGTGTACATGACAGCACATCTTGTCAATGGAACCAAAATTCAAGTCCCCGAGTTTGTCAATGCAGGCGACCGTATTGTAGTTGATATAGAGAAAATGCGATACATGAAACGTGAACTCTAGGAAAGGAGTACGAAGAATGGCATAATAGAAAGAATTAGGATTATTTTCAAATACAGATATCTCTTTTACATATACTTTATCTTAATAGTGTTATTACTTTATGAATTCATTAGCTAAAGACATAAAACTTTCAATAGATACATAGAAGAGTGTTTAAAATAGATAACAGTGGGTTTATTGTAAGGTTGACTAATAACAACTGCTAGTCTTTGGCATCTCCGCCCTATACTGGCAATGAGGGTGTCTGTCACTTCAATATTTTGCCTTATTCCTGCATTAGAGCAGTCTCCATCTATTCTTTGGTGGAATATACCCTCCTGTTCTTCCTAATAGTCTTATTGAGGTGGGATCACAGATACTCAATTGGATTGAGATCGGTATTGTGGGGGCTATTAAATAGTCATTACTATATCATTAACTACTCTTTAACTGAGTTGCCTTGCTCGTATGAGTTCTAACAGTCCTCTTCTAGGCAGTCACTGACTCTAGGGTTTAGGAGAAAAATATCTGAGTTCATGGCAGTAGGTCTCTCCCATTTCCTACCCCGATATGCCCACTATGTAATATTGAAGAGGATACTCTGGATCACTTCCTCTTCTTATGCCCGGCTAAGTTCTCGGTCTGGTCTTTCTGTTGGCTCACACATTTCAACACTACCTTTAAAGTGTCCAGCCTTCGAGGGGCCTTCTTCTCACTGTCCTTACCAAGCTCCCGCTCTTGCTCTCCCTCCGTCACCATCCTCAACAGTTTTCTACTTTCCATCTAGCGCCATCATTGGCTCAATGTCTTCCAGAACCAGCCATTGACCTCCTCTCTCATACTTTCCTCCGCCAATAGACTCCTACAGCAATTTACTGCTGAAAGGAATATTGATCTTCCTGCAACAAAGGCTCCGCTCTCCTCTAAGCCCTAACAATAGAAAATAGAGAAAAAAATCCAAAATCCAAAAAGTTAAACAGAAAATAATAATAATAGTGACTCTTTATAGCTACTTTGTACAGATTTTTACAATAAATTCGAGCTTCAGGGCTCCTTTATATATAAATAAAAAGAAAGTGATTAATGGCAAGTGATTAATGATAGAGTATAGAATGATAGAGTAAGGTGGCGTGGACTTTAAATTAACGTGACAAAATAGTCATTACGCCTGTTATCAAACTTTTGTTGGTCACTCTTGAGGAGTTATTTTCTTTAATATAATAGACAATGAATTATTGGACATATCATTATATTAATAAACATACCTCCCTTTTTTTTAATTATTTACCACCCAATAATATTTTATTTATCTATTATTATTTTAATAATAACAGAAATACAAGATATTATTAGTAGTTTATAGATATCATTAGTGAAGAAATTGGTTTTATAAGAGTTAGTACATCAGTTAATTAAATCCTTACTGCTAGTATTTAATTGTTTAACATTAGCAAGAAATTTAGTTATTAGATTTCAATCCTATCAGTAACCATTATTTTATATCATTTAAATATACTATATTTTTTTGATTAATTATATTATTTTAACAGTGAATTCTATTAGGGGATATATGAAATTCAGTATTATGGTCTATACAATACTGATAAAAATAATCCCTCCTTGAATAGAGACACCACTAAGTATGTCTCTTTGAAATGCTTTACCATGCCTCTCAAAGTGGAAGCAGACGCTTTGGGTATGTGGGATGCCTCGTCCAGGGTGGAGTTCATGTTCAGCACTTTGTACTGAATGACTGAGTGAGTTTCAGTGCTGTTATGCTTTTTAAACATCTCAGGGGTTCTGGTGCGGATATTTATGATATTGGGTGATTCAAACATTATGAAAATATGAATAATAGAGCTAGGCCAAATAATTAGTCTATTGAATTCTAGGTATTTTTTTTTGATAATAATTTTTGGATAACACCCTTAGCAAAATATCTGTCTTGCATTGACAAGGATGGGAACACAAAAGGTAACACGACAATGCAGTGCTTGAGAGTACTTTTATTCTAAAGACTGAAGGATAGGACCAGAACTATTATGTCTCTTTAATATCTTTCCTGAGATTATAGTAAACCCCCCAATGTATATTTAATAAGCGTTTGAAGATGGCGTTTTATATACTACTCCCTCTATACATCACAGACTAAGACAAAGATGGTCAGATCTGGCCATCTTGCTATAGCTACTTTCTCCTAGTGAGTTTGCTTTTCTTTTTAGTGACTTCTCTGCCTTTGACTATGCTTTTAATGCTTGTGTTGACCTCAGAAAGACCGTTGCGATTGCTCTCTCTAAGCAACTTGTTTCCAACTTGGATGTTGTGTTAGATGCCTCTGGCATATTATGTTGCTATAATCGCCATACAGTCCGAGTTTTCTGTTGTTGTTATTTGGCTTTCTTTTCTCTTCCCACTCAGATCATTTGGATAGATTTTGTTTAGCTCTTTTACAGAAGTTGAAACGCTAATACAACACTATGCTGTAATGTCACCTTTCTGTTTGCGGTAAGAGCTACGTGGATAATTCACGGACTCTTAGAACCATCTGGTACGTCTTATATATAACCCCTGCTCTTGACTTTTTATTAAATATTGTTTATTAGGATGATCGCGATCTTCTTAATATTGGTTTGTTAATAACCATTGTTACAGTACAGGCAATATGTTGTACTCATAGGGGATTTATTTTTAATGTTACATCCTTTCTTTTTCTCTCTGGTGGTGTTGCCAGTGAAGTACAATCTTTGGTGGTATCTCCGCAGTTAATAGTAGCTTGAAGTGTGTTTTTCCATCTTTTTTTTTCTTTTTCTTTTTGTCCACGTAAATTTCATTTGTAAAGTGTCTTGAATCATAACGCGTCGATTTATTCAATAAAGAATATATAAATATAAAAGAAGCCTGTGTGTTTCTGAGCTCAAAATCAAGCCTTTGGCAAAACCTCATACAATCACATAACATTAGAAAGTATACGATCCCATAATTTATACATTTTTAAACATGATTCATCTTTTTTTATCACAGAATCACATTCCATTAAGCAATCTCAAATGTCAAAGGTAGAATCTTCAACTAAAAACTCTAGAGTTTATAATAAGCTTGAAGAAAGAGAGTAATGAGGGTTTTATTGGCTTAAAAAAAGAGAAAAATGCTCCATGGGTACCATTTCAAAGGTCGTTGGCATTAGCAAGTCTACTGTCCAAAAGATTATTAGTAGAGTCAATATTACTAGTACACATCTACCTCTGAGAACTGGAGACGCGTTGTATGGTCTGATGAGTCACGGTTTAAAGTAGAAGGTTACCGGGGAGGAGCCAGAGTAATTCGAAAGATCGAAGAGAGATACAACGCTGCTCATATCATACCTACAACCAAATGGGGGAAAGGCAGCATAATGATCTGAAGCTGTTTCTGGGCGGGTGGATTTGGGTCTTTTGGTCTTTATTGATGGCATTGTAAATCAGAACGTATAGGTCAACATTTTGGCAGAAATTTTTCTGCCATGGTTCATTGAACTGCACCAGAAGGAGGAAATAGAGTTTCTGTTACAAGAAGGTGATAGCTGCCATACAGGTTGCTATACAACATGGTGAAAAAAGACATATGCAATCAGGCGCTTTGATTACTGGTCTGCCCAAAGTCCTGATCCCAACCCCATTGAACATCTCTGGAGCTGTCTTGACAAGCTTATCGATAAAAAGAGAGCCGGTATCAAAAGTATTGATGAGCTCAAGACAGCCTTAGAAGAAGCTTGGGGAGATATCTACGTCGATCTTGCCGAACGTTTAGTTGGCTCTGAAGGATTGCTGCTAGGCAGTTATTGATGCCAAAGGTGGCCCAACAAAGTATTAAATAAAAACCTTTTATATATATATTAATATATATAATATGTTTAATCAACTTTTTTTTGAATTTGAATTTGAGGCCATTAGTATGTGTTTTGAGGTCTCAGCCTTTTTATCCGTAAAGCATGTTCTTTCTCAGGATTTCAAAAAATAAAAATCGTATACGTTCTAATGTTGTGACTATATTTTGTATGATAAAAATTCTTTATGCATAGTTTTTAAAGTATTCTGTGAGTAATGTCCGTCCTCTTTGACAGTACTTTGAGACAGGAGATATAGGAGAAGAAAACAAAAATACTAGATACATGGATGCCAAGGCAAATAGTCACAGGCCCTTGGCATTCATAATTATATAAACCGTGTTTTTTTTTCTTTTGAATAAATTATCTAAGTTTGCAAACATAAACTGTGTACTGTTCTAGAAGCAAAGGCTGTCTGGATATCGTGCAATTCTGATTTTGTTACCTGTTACAAGCACACTACTCACTTTGGCCGTTCTGTTCGTCCGTTAAGAATCTCTATTGGACATTCTTTCTGGATATTCACTATCGTACTACATTCCCAAGTGTACTCTCAAGTGGTTATCTTCTGTGTCCATAGCAACCTCATTCTGAGACCTAAGGGTCTCCTACGATCTTACATTACCCAAAATTACATTATAGTTAAGTTGAACCACCAAGAGCAAAATAACTATTGCTCTCCTTACAATAGAAGCCAACAAAGCAATAATGGTTTCATTATATTTGAGAACTCTGCCAATAACTTGAGGATAAGTTTCATATGCCACAGAAATAAATTATATTTAAATAGAAAATGTTTATTACAGACTACTGGAATAACGATGTCTATGGTCTAATATATTTCTAATTAAGGGTCTATCACAAAGACAAGACTTTATTGTAGAGTTTCACCCAAAGTCTATTTTGTATATTTAAAAAAAAGCGATCAATATTATATATTTTTATTAAATGTCTTTCTATCAATCACTACACCCAAAGATTTTTGGAATATATAAGAAAATATTCTGAGAATAAGATCGCAATATTTTTATGATTAGCTAATGTGTTTAAAAAGGCCTTTTCGCTGCCTAAATGGACAGTTTCAAACTCTGATTGCCTGTTTTAGCAGTGACGATTGACTTTGCAATTAGAAAGTATAGAATTGGCTGTAAAGACAAGAAATAAACAAGAATCACCCCAATACTACAGCTCAGTCACTGATATTCTTCTCTTGACATAATGCGTTATCCTTAAGCCCACAGTATTCTTTCTAATTCTGTCTTTTAGGTCCAAGGCAAATAGAGTGTGAATTGTTTGATTTCTGAATTTTGACTTGTGAATTTTATAAGTGGAGGCTAGTGTATACACTATAAGAATAAACAATTTTATTCATAAACAATATATTCTATTGATAATACAATTTGATAGTGAGGTATCCACAAAAGAAAATGATAATTTGGATGCTTGCAAACCTTTGATCTTAAACACAGTCTCATAAAAGGGCAAAATATCTTTGGATGTAAAAGGAAGGGGATATCAGCGCTTAAAGGCCAGAGAATCTTTGGGTGTGAAGACTAACAATATCTTATCTATTCCAAGTACTGCTTCTGTTATGAACACTATAAATGAAGTGGAACCTTTCGATTATATTTGAATTAGTGTTACCGTGTTTGGATAATGTTGATAATAATTATAGACAAGAATAAACATTATAGATGGTTAATACTTATCAAGAGAAAAAGGCAGGCTAATAAAATATTATTTATTTATTGTCATTAAGTGTGATAATAATATTAGTTATAAATAAAGATTAAGGGAGAAAAGGTGAATCGAAGAATAGTCAACTTTATGTTGATCATTAATTGTAGAAATATGTGGTATAAGAAATAAATAATTAACAATAGAACGTTTTTTAAGCTTCAGAAGCAGACAGCTCCTTTGACGCCTCAGCAACAGCAGTCTTTCTGTCAGCCACACCAATGGCATCATTCTCGGCATCATTTACATCGTTCTTGTAATGGCAGATGTAGAAAAGCACTGTGGCAACACCACAAGCAATAGAGATACCAGCGTACATCCATGTGAGCTTGGGGTCTACTGTTACAGACACAAGAGCAAATGCAAGAACAGAGGCAATACAGTTGCTGAACAAGAATAGGGCCATGACGATAGACTTCATAGACTGAGGAGCCTTCTTGTAAGCATATTCAAGACCAGTAATGGAGGCAAAAATCTCAGAGAAGGCAATAAAGACATAAGAAGGAATCTGATAGGCGGCAGAAATCCAGTTAGGTCCAGTGGGATTGTCAAAGTAAGGGGGAGTGTTGTAAATCATGGCCTGAATACCAGCAGTGTAACCCATGGCAACGGCAGCAAAGAAGAAACCACAGGTAATACGGAAAATAGGACGCATAGGGATGCCTATGCGACGGAGGAAGGGGTAGACAAGGTTGTCCATAAGGGGAATGCAGATAATCAAGGCAATGGCGTCGATGTTCTGCATAATGTCATTAGGAACATTACCAACCAACATGGTACCGGCCTGGGAAATCAAGTTGTTGGTCATCTGTGCGTAACAAAGCCAGTAAATGGGATACCAACAGAACACGACACATGCATTAAGAGCACGCTTCAATTCATCGACAAAGACATCATCCCAGGTAGCATGAGAAAGCAAATCGGGGTTGGAGATAGCAAGAGCAGAGGGTTTGCATGCTTCAAGACCACCCTTCACTTTCCAGCTGAAGCGGAAGATTCTACCGGCCTCAATAAAGACAGAGCCACGAGGAGGGTTTTGTACGTAGATGTTACGACCAAGCAAAACAATAGCAATGGCAGGAATAAACACAATGGTAGGCAAAAAGTAAGCAGGCCAGAAACCGACGTTCTTTTCTAATTCAGTGGTGGCAATGTTGGACAAAGAACCAATGTTGATACCCCAGTAGAAGATGTTGAAGATTCTTTGGTAAGTTGCTTGAGGAGTGACGATCACACGCTTTCCGTTTTTAAGAGTACGAACAAAGGGAGATTTGCTGGTGTACTGCTCAGCTACGAGAGGAGACACGTTGGACTTGATACCACCGGTACCGAGACCAATGATAATGATGGAAACAATGAAACCAGGGAAGGAAGCACCACTGTCAATGGCGCTAGGGATGGAAGTAAGAGTAAGGATGACAAGACCAACGAAGTAAATGATAGAGAATAGAAGAATAGTTTTGTATTTTCCCAAATACTGATCGGCAACAATAGCACCAAAAATTGGTGTAATATAACACCAGAACTGAAAGAAAGTGCTTAAAGCAGTGGCAGTTTGCTGGCCCTTTCCCATAGCACCCGCCTGATCAGCAGGGTCTAAACAACTATTAGTATATTAAATACACTTTGAGATTGTTTCAATGACTTACAGCTAGGAGGAGCAGGAAATTGAATGTAGTTTTGGAAAGGACCACTGAGACCGTAATAAGTAAAACGTTCACAGAATTCAATAAGAATGACCAAGTAGGCAGACTTGGGCACATCGTCAGCCACTTCGGGAAGATCTCTCCAGTCTTCTTCAGTAGGGACTGGACCATAAATGACTGTTTCATTCTGGTCCTCATTAGAGAGAGAGAGATTCTCGGCCTTTTCACTCATACTAAGACAAAAAAAAGAAGACAAACAAAAAAAAACTGATGGCTGCAAGGTTTTTATAGCCGAATGATTTATGATTTCTTGTAATGGGCAATTTAATTATCCCTTCTTTGTCTTACGTTTTACAAACAGATGTAATGACTTGATTAGTTACACTATTGTATAGATTCAAAGAACGTCTGGATTCTAAATAAGTTTCATTTTTGTTAAGAAAAGCTTCATTATTTACTATCTTTTCCAATATCTGTCTTTAGTTTTTGAATATTGAATCCAAGGCATCTAAATTCTACATTATTAAGCCACTAAATCTTTAGTATGTGAAATAAATAAAAATTCTCACGACTTAAACAGTGATCCTATGTCTTTTTGAAGTTTTAAAAATACAAAACAAAACAAAAAATAATGTGTACCAGTAGATTAATGTTTGTCGGTGAACTGGCATCATCATTTTTAAACACACCATCTCAAATAGATCAACACCTGAATTGTACTATCAGTCTATAGGAGATATCCATAAGATCATAAGACTGTAAATTATAGTTGTCGCGAACCTGGCCGGCTATAAAGATAGTACTTAGTGATAATTGGAGAAATGGCAGACACTCAATTAATATTGAGGTTCAGAGATAGCTAGTATACTACAACTTCCGCACTTTAAAGCGATAAGAATTCAAGTAACGAATAATTTTGGTGTCCGAATAGTATGTACCCGTTACTCAGGTTATCGCCACTAAATCTGGCATTTAGTAAGACATGTAATTTAAATCTATTTCTGATATAGATCATTTAAACTAGTGAATCGCATTATTGCAAAAAACTCTTTATGGCTATAACTAAATACCACACTACCAAGCATTTTATTTGTAGTAGAAGTATTTGTTTGCAAAACACAACTCAGAAAGTTCCACAAGTGGAAGTACATATGGTATACTATTGGTCCAAAAGAATAAGCAGGAACAAAAATAGTGAGATGGATGGAGTTGTCTACTTTTACCCTGAAGCAAGAGATTGTTTGTTTCTACCATAAACAAGTAGATATTAAGTAATGATATAAAATAACTATGACCCTCTTTAGAAACTTCTTTATCAAAAAGAGATGTACACTAGACAGGTTTAATATGAAGCAGTGTATGACTTTCCATCTCCTTTTAATCTTTGGTGAAGTCTATAAATATACCATCTACATTCACTTGAGTAGAGAGTGTTTATTCCACTGTCTTCTACATATCGAACTATCACAAGACTCAGGTGTTAGCTCTTGGAAACCCTATCTTTAAATTAAGCACGGAGACCGATCTATTAGTAGTAGACCCTTTAGTTGTGGTGTTTACTATTTTTGTTACCTCCTGTAACATTCAATATCATACCACTTTTGGTGGCAGATTATATTATATTCATTCAATTCTAAACCTTTTTATTCATCTTTCTATCAAAACTATATCGACTACCAAGAACTAGAAAAATAATTAGAGAAAGAGAAAAAGAGAGGGATTTTATATAAGATAAAATATATTCTATTCAGATTGGACATGTGTGTAGAACTCTGATATTTCATATTTTATAGTAAGTCACTTCAGTAAGCCCCTACTGTGGCTGACAGATTGTTCAGTAGTGCATAATCAGATGGCTAATAAGACAACTCACAACAAAGCTAATGTGACTCCATTTCACTTAACCCAGCTACCACAGTTACATATTCTCAGAGTAGACAATTTTCGGTCATAACATCCTTCTTCACTGCATTGAAAAGAAAGATACTTAGTAAAACCAAACTTAAGACTACTATATAGATGAGAACATATGTAGAATGTTACTGGATTTTTTAATAGTTTTTGTTTCATAAATTTACGCACATTCACAATTTCCTCGGTGCTAATTATAAAACATAAAGACAACTGTTTACTTTGGTTACTAATGTTGACATGACAGTGATAAATGGTAAACTCATTGCCTATATTTATTGCACACTATTCAATAGGGACACTTTTACCGTTAGAAATCTTTTAAAGCAATGTTATTTTACTTTCTTTCTTTCATTAAATAAACATATAGGTCTGAAAAACAAAGGAAATGTCAGATATAATTGATTTGATAAATTACAATCCACCGGATTATAAAACAAACATCTATTATAACATTGCAGTGATAATTCTTATAAAAGAAATATTAGTAAATGACGTGCATATTTTCACGACTCTACTTGCTAAGAATCTCAAAGAGCATCACAAACAAATAAAAGACAGTAAAAATCAATACTTAGTTAAGCTTTATTGGATATAAAATAAACAAACAAGCAGCACGAGACTTCCCTGATTTAGTAAGACACAAATGTCTGAAGACGTGATTTTTGCTCATCATTAAGCATGAATTAACGTAGAGTTTCTATTGAGAAACTAAGTTTTTTTTTTCAAGTCAGTAAACTTTTGTCCCTTTTCAACGTTAGTTCAAAATCTATAACCAAAGAATGTATAACATTGTGATCGTAAAAAAAGAAGAAAAAAAGGACAGAGAACCTAAAAGTCATTTCTCTTACCATTGGTGATGGTAAGACCCCAACAATTACAGCAAATCCTGAAAGCATCTTCCTGTCATCAAGATTGACCCTTTCTCTCTCTTTCATTTGTAGACATCACTCTCTTATAACTATAGTTACAATTGCATAGGAATCACGGGATACGAGTGTCATTTTATTGTTATTAGAAAGTTATCTTTATATAAGAATTTAAACTACACACCCAAAGATTTTTGGAATATATAAGAAAATATCCTGAGAATAAAATCTTAATATTTTTATGATTAGCTAATGTGTTTAAAAAGGCCTTTTCGCTGCCTAAATGGACAGTTTCAAACTCTGATTGCCTTTTTTAGCAATCACTATTGACATTGCAATTAGAAAGTATAGAATTGGCTGTAAAGACAAGAAATAGAACAAGAATCACCCCAATATTACAACTCAGTCACTGCATTTATTGTTTAACATAATGTGTTATCCTTAAGCCCACAGTATTCTTTCTAATTCTGTCTTTTAGGTCCAAGGCAAATAGAGTGTGAATTTTGATTTGTGAATTTTATAGGTGGAGGCTAGTGTATATACTATCAGAATAGAGAGAGAAACTATTATTTGTTTTGATAATCCCGTCCTCTTGTTATTTCCTATACTGTCCATACAGCTTAACGCCTAAGTAATTGTCAAGATGAGCATAACTGAGCAAGGTAATGTGCCATTATTAACAAAGAGAAACAATAGAAGAAGGTGATAGACGCTACCAAAAGCCATTCTAGTAATAAAAAAGGTAAGTAGTGTCATCATCTGGGCCTGATCTCATTGTATTCCACAAGATACTCACTGTATTATTATTAGGCAAGCAAAGACTCCTTTCAAGTCAGTCTTAGGTGGTCTTCTATACTGTCTAGGGTCTCTAGGGTATGCTCCTGAGCATGGTTATCTATCTCCCAAGAATAAAGTACAGGGCTTTTAGGGTATGGATTCTATTGCTATGATGGAATGAACTTAGGCAGTGGCTATAGTCATACTATAGTATTATCTATACTATTAAAATAAACAATATTATTCATAAACAATATATTTTACTGATAATACAATTTGATAGTGAGGTATCCACAAAAGGAAATAATAATTTGGATACTTGCAAACCTTTGATCTTAAACACAGTCTCATAAAAGGGCAAAATATTTTTGGACGTAAAAGGAAAGGGATATCAGCGCTTAAAAGACCAGAAAATCTTTGGGTGTGAAGACTATTAATTTATTTTGAATATTATTAATTAAAAGATTAGTTATTATTTCAAAATGTTTTATTCCACTTTTATACTTTTATTGAATATCGATATCACCATAAACTCACTGTGCTAATTTATTAGCATATTAGTAACACTACATAAAAAAGAAATACAGAGACAAAAGAAAGTACCCCATATTATAAACTATAACTCTTTTTAGCCACTACCAAATCACTTAATAATAAACTTCATGCATGCCTGTTAAAGCATTTCTTATATGACAAAAACACACTTTATTATTCTTTAGGTAGTTTAGATGTAGCATAGGTTTCTGTGAGGTTACTAACTAAGGCTCCAGTGATCACTGGGGAGGAGAAGAATAGGGATGAACTAGAAGGCTTGGGACCTTTTCTTGGTTCTAGTGATATCTTTATGTTTTCTTTTGTTAGATCTACAAAAGCGTTCTGGGTGGGTGCCATTCTCCCTTTGAGACAATGGGATATATCCAAAGTATAATGTAGCAGCGAGATAACAATCCCCAAAGTTTCAGTGTCTTGTCTTTCATACAATCTTGGTCTGAACACCCATTTGAAGAGAGAGATGAGTCTTTTATATATAAATATATATAATTAAGAAGAAATGACATCTAACTTGGAGTATTTCTGTTCATTGATAGGGCCTAGAGTTCTTAGCATGTTTCAATGTTTCCAGAGCTGAGAGCTTCATCTGTGTGCCTGACTAGTCACCCAAGATCAACACTAGATCTTCTCTAAACTTGGGAGTTATCTTTATTTTAGAGTGAATGAATCAAGATATATCTGGAGAATGTATACATAGGGAGACTGTGGCATTGATAGTGTACAGCAGATCTTAAAGAAATAGGTGAGTATTCAGACTTCTCATTTGTATCATGTAAATATGTCCTGATTGTCGTTGCCATAGTAGAGTTGATATTTGTATAATTTACTACAGATTCTTATAAAAACCCAAATATATATAAGAACCCTAGGCTGATTCTACAAGCATGTTTTTATTCCTTCATATCTTGTTAAATAGATGGCATTTGTAGTTTAGAGAAAATAGATAGAAATGCATTGAAAAAAGAGAAAAATAAATAGCCTTTAATACCATTGAATAGTGTCAGCTACTATTTATCATCCATGGAGGTGATAATGTCTTTAATGACTTTTCAAGTTCAAAGGTACTGTGTTGATGCTAGAGTAAAGGTGTTACTAGTAGACTGTTTCTCGTGAGTGCCTGACATACATGATAACCTTCTCCTTTTGACTGTTCTGAACTACAACTAGTAATTATTTAGTTTTGTAGCATGGTCCTACAACAAAAGATCTAAACTAATATTTTATTGTTCGGTAATAAAATTAATGTGTTTGTTTCGAATATACACATGTTTAGTAAAATAAAAACAAAAATAAAAGTTCAGTCTTCAGTTTCCAATCGCCTAATTTTATGTTAAAATCCTGTATCTATTCTATTCTCCTCCCCTCATCTATAGGTTTTTCAATATAGAGCGTTATTGATATTGTATGTTCTTAGTACTCTTATATAGTATACCATAGACTGTATAAATATATTACAAATACTACTGGCTCTAGGACAAAACAGTTGAGTATTTCAGTTCATATTGCTTGATAGTGATGAGAATATAGATTAAGAGAAAGAAGAGGTTTAAACGGATGTCTATAGAAATACACGGATTCAAGCATTGTATTGCTGTTGTTTCTCATTATAATATAGCATTCACCCCAGTTTAGAGAAATTTATTGCTGAATGAAAGGCACCTAAGGATACAATTGCAATAAACTTCTGAATATCTTTCATTGATCAGAGATGTCAGGTTATACAGTCACATAACATTAGAAAGTATACGACCCCATAATTTATACATTTTTGAACATGATTCATCTTTTTTTTTATCACAGAATCACATTCCATTAAGCAATCTCAAATGTCAAAGGCAGAATCTTTAACTAAAAACTCAAGAGTTTATAATAAGCTTGAAGAAAGAGAGTACTGGGGTGTTTACTGGCTTGAAAAAGAAAATTACTCGATGGGTGCCATTTCAAAGGTCGTTGGCATTAGCAAGTCTACTGTCCAAAAGATTATTAGTAGAGTCAATGTTACTAGTACACATCTACCTCTGAGGACTGGAGACGCGTTATATGGTCTGATGAGTCACGGTTTAAAGTAGAAGGTTACCGGGGAGGAGCCAGAGTAATTCGAAAGATCGAAGAGAGATACAACGCTGCTCATATCATACCTACAACCAAATGGGGGAAAGGCAGCATAATGATCTGAAGCTGTTTCTGGGCGGGTGGATTTGGGTCTTTTGGTCTTTATTGATGGCATTGTAAATCAGGACATATAGGTCAACATTTTGGCAGAAAAAATTCTGCCATGGTTCATTGAACTGCACCAGAAGGAGGAAATAGAGTTTCTGTTACAAGAAGGTGATAGCTGCCATACAGGTTGCTATACAACATGGTGAAAAAAGACATATGCAATCAGGCGTTTTGATTACTGGTCTGCCCAAAGTCCTGATCCCAACCCCATTGAACATCTCTGGAGCTGTCTTGACAAGCTTATCGATAAAAAGAGAGCCGGTATCAAAAGTATTGATGAGATCAAGACAGCCTTAGAAGAAGCTTGGGGAGATATCTACGTCGATCTTGCCGAACGTTTAGTTGGCTCTGAAGGATTGTTGCTAGGCAGTTATTGATGCCAAAGGTGGCCCAACAAAGTATTAAATAAAAACCTTTTATATATATATTAATATAAATAATGTTTAATCAACTTTTTTTTTGAATTTGAATTTGAGGCCATTAGTATGTGTTTTGAGGTCTCAGCCTTTTTATCCGTAAAGCATGTTCTTTCTCAGGATTTCAAAAAATAAAAATCGTATACGTTCTAATGTTGTGTGACTATAGTAGCTAAAATTGGTTTATACAAGAAATTAATTACTTTGATAATGAAATCTTTTATTTTGTACAAAACACTCTATTCTTTACTAATTAAGAGCTTAAAGTCTATATTTCACATATTCATGAAGTTATAGCAATACGATAGTGAAGTATGCAAGTTGAAATAATCATTTGGGGTTCGAAAGCATGCATTCTTTCATGTACTTTAGTCTAATGTCTCTTGCGTTTGCCACCAGCAAGTTCGGAACCCTTTTTCCTGCTGTTCAACACCTTCTTTGTGTTTTCATCAGGCTTGGTTTTGTTACGGTTCTTGTTCTTTACGTTGGCTGTCTCATAGTAATGGACTCCGACCTTCTTCTTTTTGGGTGCCTCTTCAGCTGCTGCTGCTGATGCTGCTGATGCTTCTTTGGTACTGCTTCTCAGACTCTTTCTCTTTTTCAAAGCTGGCTCCTCCTCTTCCTCTTCCTTCTCCTCTTTCACTTCTTCTTCTTTGACTTCCTCCTCATCAACTTCCTCATCCTTCTCTTCATCATCATTGTCTTCTAAATCACTGATGTCTAACTCACTATCATGTTCTTCACCTTCAATGACAGGTGCATTCACAACTGGACCAGTCTCACCCACAACATCAGCATAGACTTCATCCCAATCAGTAGACAGGCCTTTGGCAGACTTCTCAAGTTTGGCATCCTCCTCTTCTTTCTTCTTTGCCACCTTTGCACGTTCAGATGCAATCAGCTCGGCATTGTTGGCCAAGTCATCTTCCAAGAATTCACTGGACACAGCAATCTTGCCAAACAACTGCTCTACGTTCACCTTCTTCTTTGTGTTGGACTCTTCTCTAGGCTCTACCGACTCTGGTGGTGCCACATAGAAAGGAATACGGCCTCTGAGCCAGTCATTAAGAACCATGACAGATACATTGTGAATGTCAGGTTCACCACGCTTCACCAATTTTCCTGTCTTGCGAGCCAATTGCTCCAAGAAGTCTGTAGGGTTTTCCCAACCAGGAAGATCGTATGTACGCTGAATGTACTCACGTCTGACACGTTCCAAGATGGTGGGGATGGTGTCTTCAGGGGCAGCAATGTTTTCGGTACGTACAGATCCCTTTAGAATAATATCAGTCTCACTATCGCCCACGTTGGGAGGAACAACACCGGGACAATCGATAAGGTAAATACGCTTCATCAGTGTGATGTACTGCCAGACTTTGGTTTCACCAGGAATAGGTGCCACATTGCACACCTTCTTGGCCTTAAGAGTGTTGATAATAGAGGACTTGCCAGTGTTGGGGTAACCAATAAAACCAACAGAGATTTGCTTTTTATCACTGTGCAAACCAGAAAACTGACGAAGAAGTTGGATCAAAGACCCCTTGCCGAAGGAATTGTTGATGGAGGCATGGAAGGCCAGTGTAGGAGCATCCTGAGACAGTGTGGCTACCCAACGAGCAGTGGCCCATGTAGGAACAAGATCACATTTGTTAAGAACAAAAATCAGGTGTTTGTGGGGCTTTTCTTTGCGAATATAGTTTTCCACATTGATACAACGAGTACCAATAGGATCACGGGCATCAAGGACATGGATGATGACATCTGAAGAATCAATCACCTTGTAAAGTTCATTCCAGATACGCTTGGATTGACCAGCCTGAAGATACCAAGCTCTTGACTGGTCCACCATATCTGTCACCTTGTTAGCGAGCAAGCTGCTGTCTTTTGTAGACTTGTAGTTTTCTATACACAAAAATGAATCAGGTTACAATTAAAGAATCGTACTTACCATGCGTATCATCTACGTTGGACATCATCTCTTCCATAGAGCCCATAGCAATCTTGGGCTTCTTACGCTGTGCTTTGGAGCCAAATGTGGTTGAAAAAGATTCTGTCTCAAGAATGTGCATACGACCCTGAGATGTTGGGTCTTGCAAGAGAGACATGGGCAATTTGTTTTGCTTTAACAGTACTTGGTAAGGATCGGATATCTTGGCTCCAAGAGACTCTCGGAAGTCTTCTAATGCTTTTTGGCCAATGACTCGAGTGTTTCCTAAAGTATTGTTTAATTACACTGTTTTTGTTTTTGTTTTTTGTTTGTAGATACTCTATTTCCCTCTCTATTGGCATGTATCTTCTCATTCAGGCAGAACAGAAAGAGTACAGTCCTTGTCTTAGTAGGCTTGACCCAACTTACCGAACCATTTTCTGTTGGGTGCAACACGAGCAATAGATACTTCTGAGCTCTGGAAATCGGCAGCTTTGATAATCTTGCCCTGAGCATCACGGGTTGCCTTGCCACCCTTGAGCATCTTGACATACTTTACTTTCTTGGCATCTCGGTAAAAGTTCTCTCCCTTGACACGCAGGTTTCCAGCACGGTCGTCGCCTGCTTTTTTATCTCTTGACACTCTGCTCTTTTCCTTTTTAAATTGTCCCATGGTAGATTAGATGTTGATGGTGAAGATCAATCTAATGTAGATCCATAGTCTTTTTTCAGACATAAAAAAAGTATTCTGTGACCGCTATTTTCAGTTTTTTTCCACTTTCCCCTTTCATATCTTTAAAGAAGCGACCTTTCTTCTCTCTGATTTTTTTGAGTTGCTATGATATGAAACAGCAGTAGTTTCTATAGTGATAGATTGGTGTCTTTTGTAGTAATAAACCATTATCTTTTATACTAATAAATAACTACACTATATCCCAATGAACTCTTCTATAGAAGTTATAAAACACATCATTTCTCCTCACAAATCCCGTTGCAAATAATAGCTATAGAATAAAACAACCAATGTTGACTGCACCATCTATAAAAATGCTAAGATTATTCTAATCACACCAATGATACCATTCGTCATAGTCATAGCGATAAAAAAGCAAGGGCATGGCTGATATGCCAATGTGTGAATGAGGAATTTCCAGTGTCATAAATAGTCCTGATGATGACTGGAATATATATACCTTTTCCCTTTATTCTCTTCCTTTGCTTTGCTTTATTATCTATTCTCTCCCTTGTCATCTATTCTATTATCATGTGTTCAAAAGGTAATAATCCGAAGATGACTGTGGTTGTAGCTCACTACTGTAGATGTTCTTTCACAGATGGCTGATCTTCACTCCTTTATTGATGCTTTTGATATGAATGGTAGGCTAATGGATAGACTATGTCTGTATTTCTCTTTTCTCTTTTCTCTTTTCTTATATATTGTCATTCTACATGTTCTAGGCTCTGAATCCTTTTCTGCATTAAACAGAGATGCATCTTTATCAGATAAAACACTGATAGAGCCAGAGAATAGTGCTCCTGCCCTGGAGACCATGAATCTTCATTTCTCAGACAATTTCTCTTGCTTTGTTCAACAGTTTGAATCATTGGATGAAAAGACCCAAGTAGGGTCAATTCATAAACCTGATGAAAACACAAGGCAGGCAGAAAGAGAGAAAGAAGACGAGGGATCCAAGGCATGCATGGATCAAAAGACTCTGCTCACAGAGGAATTAACTAAACTGACGGAGATAACCCCCCACAGTGCTTCTCCACACTCTACATTGTCTGCTGGCCTGACATATCAGAGCACATCAACATTAGGCCACAGTACTGCCAAAACAATCTCTGATCATCCCACCTATCACCAGCACAAGATGCAGAGACACCGACAGCCTTCTTGCTCAAGTAAACATTCCAAAAGATCCACCTTCTCCACCTGCCGTACAGATTTCTCCAAGAAACAACTCCCACCAACACCTGTTGAATACCATGCACGGTCCTATGCAGAGATGATAAGGATTCCAAACATCGTAGAACGCAATCTATTCTATGAAAAGACACTTGTTCTCTGTTTACAGGCTGACAGCGGTCTGTCTTTATGGTCTGCTCGTCTACGTCAAAAAGACACTCCTGTTTCCCCATACAAAGGTATGTTGAGTTACTAGATATCCTATGTCTTATACTGTGCTGTGCTGTGCTGTACTGTACTGTACTGTACTGTATTATACTACACTACACTATATTTTATTCACTTCTTGCTTCTTCTTATCCCAAGGAAACCCATCCCCTCTACGTACACAGGTAGAATGCAGTGAACATCAGAAGCCCAGCACTACCTTGGCTCGACCCATGTCACTCTTTCTACGTAAACAAAAATCCTCCTCCTTGTACCCACCACCACCACCTGAAGGGCGTTCTTATGCACTGATTCATCCTTCTTCCAGTCGTCGTTCGTCAATGTATCGTTACCCAACACCAATGCAAGCAGAACCATCAATGCAAGCAGCACCATCAATGCAAGCAGCACCATCAATGCAATCTGTACAATCCGTGCAACCATCGCCCCACACTCACCACCACACAATGTACTCTCCTGCACACCGACCCCACCCTTCCCCTCACCTCAGTTCAAATACAGTCTATTCCTATATTTATTCACCCCGCTCTGTCCCTCCTATCCTGCGCTCTTATGAGAGACCCATCAGTCCAAGAATAAAACCAGAGTGCAACAGGCATTTTGTTTCTTCTCATACAAAAAGACATGAGGAGGATAAAAAGAAGCACATGAATGGAGCACTACGTACTATGTGTGATGTTCTTCCCGACATGGATGAGGCAGTCCTCAGCAGTTATCTTGAAGAGGCGGGAGGAGATTCTGTAGTGGGGATTAGCTTGGTACTGGGCCAGCTGAAGCCGCATCTGACAAGAGCAGTCGTGCCTTTTAGTCAAGGTTAAAAATAAAGGATATCCGAGAAAATAAATCATTGGACCTTTGAGTTTTTCTTTTTTTTTAGCTCTCTTTTCCTTACTACTTTTCTATGCCAGACAACCCATCACTCACACCTTACTTGGGGTTTGTTGTGTTTACTATTACACTTGTAAGTTAGGAGGGGGTGTTTATGCTGCTGCTGCTGCTAGTGTAGCAGCATCATCATCAGCAGCAGCAGTAGTAGAAGTGTGCGTGGGTGCGTGAGTACATGGAAAGAGACCAGAAAGTATCTTCCATTTATGTGAGAGAAATCACAAACAGCTATAGCGTCTTTTTCATACTGTGTTCTCTCTTGTCTACTCTTTCTCTCCCTTGGACAATCCAATGTAACTCATATTTTCACTGATTTATTTCTAGGGTGCATTTCAATACGGATACCACAATGGAGAGCTCAATACACCACAACAAGTCATATCAAAATGTGACACCGGCGATCTGCTTTCCTCTGGACTGCCTATCTGTCTACCTATGCCAGACAGCCAATATTCTCTCGTTGTAGCCATGCTAACAGCGGGAGGCCTTGTCGGTGCTCTTTCTGCCTCTTATTTTAGTGACCGTTATGGTCGCCGCCAGACCTTGTTGGGCACGAATGGACTCCTTGGCCTTGGATCTCTCATCATGTCCTTTGCTGTCAGTCCCAATGGACTCATGCTGGGCAGATTTATCGCAGGCATTGGTGGTGGTGTGGTGACGGTGGTGGTGCCTGCCTACATTGCTGAGTGTGTACCAAAGGCAAGCAGAGGCTTCTTTGGCACCCTCAACCAGCTGGCCATTGTCTTTGGTATTTTAGTGGCCCAGGCAGTCAGTATGATCTGGTCCACACCCACAACATGGCGTTATATTCTTGCTCTTGGTGTAATCTTATCAGTTGTGCAGTGGTGCTTATTGCCATGGTGTGTTGAGTCACCCCGACGTCTGTTTTCCTTACCCGACAAGGGGCGGCAACGTGCAAAAGAGGCTCTTCTTCGTCTGCGTGGTGTGTCAGAAGATGCAGTAGAGGAAGAGATGAACACATGGCGAAGGGAGCAATCACAAGAGGAAGATACCCTTCTCCGTCCTGCTTCTGTTAATGTCTACCAATTCCTTACACAGTCTCGTTACCGCTATCCTCTTTGTCTTTTACTTCTCCTCCAACTCACCCAGCAACTTTCAGGCATTAATGGAGTCATTTGCTACTCTACGTCTATTATGTCCACAGTGTTTCCAGAGTCCTCCGATAAAATTACACTGTTCATTTCCATTATCAATTTAGGCATGACTCTCGTGTCTGCCTACTTGATGGACAATGCAGGTCGCCGCACTCTGTTTCTTATCTCCTGTGGTCTTATGGCTGGGATGAGCGTGCTACTTGGATGGAGTATTCATAATGGCCATGAACTCACTTCTGCTGGTGCTATCATTGCCTTTGTCGCCTCTTTTGCTGTGGGTCTTGGAGCCATTCCCTTCTTAATGATTCCTGAAATTGTAGAGACATCTGCTGTGTCCAGTGCAGCTTCTGTGGCTCTTGGTGTGAATATGATGACTAACTTTACAGTGTCTGCTGGATTTCTTTGGTTAAAAGAGTCCATGGAAAAGGGGCATGTGTTTTATGTGTTTGCTGCCTTTTTAGCAGTGTTGGGATGCATTGCATTTTGGATTCTACCAGAGACAAAGGGTAGAAGTGTAGAGGAGGTGATTCAGTCCAAGTGGTCTATCTATGCTTCTGATTATCAGCCTATCCATTCTTCTCCTCATCAATCTGCTTAACACAGTTCATGTCATGTCATATCATATCATATCATTCCTATTCATTTTTATTTTTATTTTTTTTAAAAAAAAAAAAAAAAAGTCATCATTCTATCCACTTTATCATATATAAATATCTATTTATCTGTCTGTAATAGTTGATTCTCCTTGTGTTGATGTTATTGATGCTAATGTGAGAACACAAAGAAGTTATATTCTTTGTTATAGTGTACCAATACAAAAAAAAGAAGAGTCCCTGTGTTGTAGTGCTTAATAATATGTGGTATATGATGAAATAAAGATATACAGTTCATTCTATTCATTGATACATTGCCAAGTAGATTGACTGTGAATTGTTTGTAGTGAAAGACGTATATTTGTATTTGTTTGTGTCTGTCTTTATCCTGTTAGAAACACACTGTCTGATCATTCTATAAGGTGCATAAGAGTCTTTAAGTACAATATTATTCATACTACTATTCATAAACCGCTGACCATTTAAAAAATCATTGTATAGATCAATAGTTAGAAAGATCAATAGGTAGAGGAATGTCTACACTTAATTCTGAGGATCCTCTGTTTGTAGTCGATCTATATACTCTCTATACCGCTTATAAGGAAACGGCTGTGCGCGTTCAATGGATTCTTTTGGAAATACAAACTCCAGGAATCTCCAAAACAAATAATCCAGTGCCATGACCATACAAAAGATCTTTCCAGCATACAGTCCGCAACCATAATACCTCCTCAAACGCTCTATCAAGGGAGATGGCTGAGACTGAGAAATTAATTCATACACCTACAGAAACAAACAAACAAACAAACAAACAAACAAACAAGCAGTAAGATATATGATACCAACACGTTTTTACCTTTTCAGTACGTTCGGCTACATTGGACCAACTGTACATATCCTTAAGCTCATCATTGAATAGGCTTGGATCTACTTTTCCAAATTTAATCATATGAATAGATTTGGAAACAGCAATGACAAGATCTAAGGTTGGATTGTATCAATACCACCTACTCACTCACTCACTCACTCATGCACTCATCATATATTTTACCATCTTCTTCTGGTAGAGCATAGTTGATCATATGGCTCGGTAGTACTTCTGGCACACCTCCAACCTTGGTGCTTACAACTAACAAACTTATCTTGTCAACCATCTATGCTATAGGGTGCACTTACCCAGCACAGGCTGCTTCCACAATAGCAATACAAAATGCCTCGGTTAAGCTAGTATTAAGAAATATATTGCCCTGGATAAGAATATTACGCACTTCATGGTGCTTAATAGGACCCAAAAGTTCCACTCTATCATGCAATAGATGGTTTTCTCTCATTTGCTCCAGATCAATTCTCTTTGGCCCATCACCACCAATAAGAAACCGTACATTATGGTACATGGAGCATATACGAGGAATGACGGCCACCAGCAGATCCATGCCCTTACGATATACTTGTCGACTAATGACTACAATAGTAACTGAAAATATTTCAACAGGAATGCACACTAGAGAACACTAAGCTTACTCCATTGTGGATCTGCTGCTGATGGATCAGGTTTGAACTGAGATGCTACTACCGCATTAGGCACCACAGAAACACTTCTTGGGGACAATGCTGCTCTTAATACGGTATTCTCTTTACTAGGAATACATTGCAATAAACAGAAATCAATAGGATGTCCATCCACCCAACACACGACTTACCTTGTATGAGACACACAAATGACATGATCAATATCACTCAGTGTAAATTTGAGCAGTTTGTTAGTCAAAATAGAGCTGGCATCTGCAAATCCAAACAAAGAATGATCTGTAAAACACGCCTTCACTCCCATGGTCTTGCTATGAAGGATGCTTTCATGGCAAAGAGAGGAGAATGCACCATGACCATGGACTATACTGATGGATTCACGGATTAATATATTACGGAACAATGGAAAGAACCCATAGATAGTGGGAAGAGTGGCTTCTGAGTGTATGACCATGGTAGGGACATGGTATACTTTGAGGCCGTTGGTGAGGTAGCGAACACCCGTGCGATTTCCATAGGCATGGGTAATGATGACCACCTTGAAGGAGGAATGTCTTATTGAAACGCTAAAATAGCCATTGGACTCACTTTGTGGCCCCTGAGGATAAGGCACTGAGAGAGAAGATAGAGATGGCTTTCTACTCCACCCATGTTTGGGTAAAAGAAGTCAGAGACCATGCTATCGTCATGAGTGCACGCTTTTTTATTTATTTATTTATTTATATATTTATATATGTATCTATCCACCCACCGAGGGATATAAGCCTACCAAATGTTGTATTGCATAGTAAAAAGAGAGAGAGAGAGAGAGCAGACAATGAAGAACAAATGAGAAGCAGGCAAAATGGAAGAGCAAGGCAATCTGTGACGGCTAGTACATGACGCTTGTTTGTTTATTTTGTAATATAAATATCGTTTGACCATAGAGCCATCATGCCAGTGAGATGCTTTTGGGTCACAAAGCCTGGTTGAGATAGAATAGAGCCAATGGATGACTGGTAATCTCCTATGAATGCCTATACTACTTGTCTGAGAGTGCGTTACCTTTAGCATATACTCTTCGTCATACATGGCAAGACGCTTGTTCATGTGTTGGAGTGTAGTGTGTTGGAGTGTAGTGTGCAGCTGTTGTGCTTGGGAGTACTCTTGGTACATACTAGCCAATACCTTTTCGTCTGTGCATTTGTCCTTTCTATTAATCACCTCCCCTTTCTCTTTCTCTTATTTACATTGTCCCAACAGTGCCTTTAGTTCACTGCACTCTGTTTCCCCAGTGGATTCTCTTGTGGGTCCGAGAGGCAGAATTGACAGCAGCACCTGTGGGCTCTGATCATTAAGCTTCTTCCATGCAACCCCACTACCGAGTTAGTAGTGCCTGAAAGTATCTGAAAGTGCCTACCATGCGTCAAAGCGTTCAAAGGAGACAGCCAAAGAATCAGACATACAGTGTCTATTCACCAGCCACTTGTTGCCTTTTTATCTTCTTGTATTGTCTCTCCGCTTCATAGATGTAGTCTAGCTGTCAATGCGGTTCTACGGCCCTATGGACCATATATTTGGGATTCTTATTTACCCCTTAATGATGTCTATTTCTTATTCAAAAACAGCTGTTTGTCTCCCTCAATCCCAATCTATTTTCTTTCTTATTTCTTATTTCTTATTTCTTATTTCTTATTTTCCATTCTCATCTTTCCAATGGATCTTCTGCTTGCTGTTTCTGAGAATGACCTTGAGAAGGCCCGGGACTTGATTCAGTCTGGCATGGATGTCAATGGATCTGTGCCATGGAATGCCAAGGATACTTACTCTCCTGTCATTCCTGTAGAGATAGCAGCCACACCCCACCTACTCCAACAGCTTCATAGCAACCAAGTGTATCCCACCAAACCATTGACAGTGGCTGTCCTGGGTGGCTACCTGGATATGGTACGCCTGTTGCTTAGTGCAGGTGCAGACATTAATAGCAAGGACGGACGTGGAAGGTAAAATCCTTATTATTGTATTCCATGTTCTTATAGTGGGAGTGCATAGAACAGCCTTAATTTGTGCCATTTATGGTCTTGATCTGGAAGCAGGGAATATCAACACAGCCAATCTTCCCCTTATCTCCCAGACACATCCCAACCATCTCGAGATGATGAAGAGTATTCTGCTGCGTCATCCCAACCTGCATGTCTCTACATTAGACAGTCCACAGTATGAGATCAAAGGAATTACACCTCTCTGTCTGGCAAGCTATCTTGGAAAAGCAGACATTATCCAGTTATTGCTGGATGATGGGCGCATCAATGTCGATGGAACAGACAGTAAACAAGCCACAGCCCTTATGTATGCCTGTAAGTCTAATAGAATATCTTGCTGTAGACAAGGAATCTCAACAGAGGTAGCATAGCAAGAGATGGTAATGTACCTATTGTGAAGATGCTATTGAGTTACCAGGCATCACCTGATGCCACTGATAATCACGGCTGGTCTGCCATTCAATATGCTGAGCGTAGTCCAGACATTGTACAAGCATGCGAAGAAGCACTACGATGCACAAGACCAGATGTAGCAGTAAGTGGCCCATGCCATGTCCTATTGTCCTATTACTCTATTACTTATTTATACTGTGGATTACCAACTGTGTATTATCAATTATCAATCGACTTAGCTACTTCATGCACCCACACGTACAAAATACCCCATCCACTACACTAAACTGTCAGCATTAATTGCTACTCTTCCTTCTTTTCCTTCTTCTCTTTCTCATCTTCAATTCAATGTAATTCCACCCATTGATCTACTGGATCCACAAGCACTACCACTGGTACAGATCATACAAAATGCATTTCTACAGGCCATCAAAAACCACGACCATCTATCACTTCAAGCCCTACTCCTATGGACCCCCCCTCTTCAGAAGGACGATCGGCCTTCCTCAGGACCCCTCCTTATCAACCATCACGACTCAAAAACAGGCATGACTTGTTTACATCATGCTATGCGTACAAAGCCCGTTCCTTCTCTTGACACAATTGCCATGCTGTACCAAGCAGGAGCTGACATGAATGCACAGACCTACTATGGCCGAACTGCGCTCCACCATTTAGCTCGTTTTGGATTGGATACGGACGGGAAAAAGTGGGGAATCCAAAAAGGGGGGAAGCCTGAAAATGTACTACCCGGACGTCGTCTTTCTATCCAAAGCGCCGCCTCTCGCTCAGACACCCTCCACACTCCAGACACACCTGAACTTATTCACGACCAGACCATGGCGCAACATCTTGCTCTCTGTACATCGTTACTCATTCGATTGGGTGCCTTGGTCTCTGTAGCCGATGTCAATGGCAATACACCCTTACATTTTGCCGCTGAATTTGGTGGTGTGCCTGAGGTTCTTAAAGTGTTGGTGCTAGAGGGCCATGCGGATTTAGCCACCAAGAATAAAAAGGGATGGACAGCCATTGATGTATGCAGATCGGATGATATTCTACGACAGCTGTACAGTTTAGAAAATGAGCGTAGAAAGGCTCTGAAAACAGTCTCCACGACTTCCTTGGGAGGTAGCATTCGTCCCTTTGAAACTGCCAGTGAGATCTCTTCTCTCTACAGATCTCCCTCTCTATCTACAGTGGCTTCTATGACGTCTTACCAAGAATCTCTTCCTCCCGTTGTGTCTTCCTTTTTGACAGCTGAGACTTCCATGGTCAAAAGTGACATTGATGGTGAATTTGATAAGATTCTCAGGACTTTTTTCCGCTATCAAACTACATTGACAGATTCAATTGAAGGTGCACTGAATATCATTACAGAGTCTATTCTTCATCAGTCCCATCCGAATGAAGAGGCCATTGGAGACATTGCAGTTCGACTTAAGTCAGAGTTAAGAGAGGCCCACGAGATGTTTGATTGTACAGAAGAAAGAGCAGAAAGAGTCATCTTCCATTATAAAGAAAGACTGGAGGCTATAGAAAAAACCCACCAAATCGATTGGGATATGTCAGAACAACAGCATGACAAGATTGAGAAACTATTTGATGTATTTGAGCGCATCGATAGACGGTTCTATCAATTGGAGTTAGACCAAGACAGTCTGATGAGTCAGATAGAGACACTGCGAAAGGCATTGGTAGCTTATTCTCCACCACAGACACAAGAGATTAGTAAAGAAGCCCTTGCCAATGGTCTCCAGACATTGAAAATACTGAAGATACTGCCCATGAATTCTCCTGTATTTGTACGTCAAGACAGAAGCAGACTGTGTGCTGAAGTAGCTAGTATGGTAGAAACACTTGTTAGTGCTCATCTAGAGAATCAAGCAGAAATAGAAGCCCATTGGAAAGAAGTAGAGCGTCTTGTGAGTTTGCCCAGCAGCCCCAGTCCTCCTTTTCCACCACCATCACCACCATCACCAACAACAACAACACCATGTAAGAACCCAATGACCCCATTGCAAGGCTTTAAACATCCTGTAGGGCGTGTTTATGGCTGTCAGACATCTCTCAATCACCTTGAACTGACCTTTGATATTCTTGCTTCCAACCTACGTGAAATCCAAAATGACCTGAATGCTCTTCAGACTCAGAAAGAAGCCATTGTCCAAAGCAAGCAGCAAATGTACAACTACTGTCTTCAATTAGAACACGCCATGGCCACCCAAGGCAATCTACCTTCCCTTGAATCTGAATTACAAAAAGTACTAGAGACAACACAGACTTTGTTTGAGCACCAAGACCTTATTGATCAGGAAACCCGACAACTCAAGACAGAAAAACTTGTCCTTGAATGTGAGTTTGAGGCAGTGGAAACAGAACTCAAGCAGATCCGGCCTCCTGTTCTACTCCAGGGCCTATTGGAAAGATTAGAAACAGAACAAAGGCCTCCTGTCCAAGTAGAAAAGGACTGGAAAGAGGACAGCCAATTAGTCTGTGTAGAAGCAGAACATGTGCCCCTCTCCTCCAATATAAGCTTCCCCTCTATTCACTCTTCTCAGGATGTCACTTGTCTATTAACACGCCTGGATGCCAGTCTTTATTGTCTCAAGATTGTCGCTAGCCACCACCTCGCTAAATCACGCCAACGACTGGTAGAAGTCCATGCTGCTTTGGGACAAGCCAGTGCTGAACTTGAAGCAAGTCGTGTGCAGATGAGACTGCTGTACGATGATGCTGCTAATGTGGCCCGTCAAGTGTTTACTCTGAAAACAGAACTAGAGACCATTGTACAGCACCGTAAAGAAGAGATCATTAAGGTATGGGAGGTGGTGGATGAAGTCTTGCAGGGCATGGACCACCTCCCTACACAACCATCGCAATGTGCACCCCAAACTACCAAAGAGCGTACGGATGATAAACACGAGTGGGTCATCCGTGAATTGGAGCAGCTTCAGTTTGTGCATCAGGACATGCAGGAGAAGATGGTGGATCTCCGAAGAGAGCAGTGTGACATTGGACAGAGCATACGCCAATGTGCTAATGAGAAAGTAGAGTCCCAGGTAGATGCTTTGGTAGGGCACAATGACTCTCTACTGACGCTGAGTGATCAATTGACGGACCTTATGGTGTGTGTGCGTCAAGGGGATCTTGGTTTACAGTCATTGGACTCCAAATCAAGTCAACGCCTACCTACAACACACCATGCACGGGTATCTTGTTATTTGCCATTGCCAGATCAAAGGTGTTTGTCTGTAGTGATCAACGCGCCCAAGAAGCGGCTGTCGACTGTTTCCATGTCGAGTATGTCTTCTCTTTCTTCCTGTCAGCAAGAGAGAATGCTTTCACGTGCTTCTCATCTTAGTCAAGTTCTTTCTCAAACACAGCGAAAGAGAGTGGTTGAGTGAATGGCTATGGAGCTAGTGTAGATTTGTGCTGTGTTATTCTATTCTACTCTATTCTATAATATAATATAATATATAAAGAGAGAGAGAAAGAAAGAAAGAAAGAAAAAGGCCAAGCCCATGGGTGCAGTGCTCGTCTAATTCAATAGCAATACTCTATGATGATCTCTTATGATAATGCCTCTGTAAAAGAAAACACGGGCAAATCCCTGTTTCTATCCTCTCCACATCCATACATCACAGTCATAATAGTACCAATACCAATCTCAACTAATTCTCTATTGAACTCTCGAGATGATTCTACACTGATTCACTACCACGAACGAGGTCACTCTTAACTAGTTGTCCTCATCCACATTGCCACCAAACACTCCCTTTCGGTAATGTTCACGCTGTTTTCTCAACCATGATCTGTAATCCGCCACAGATTGGATCTTTTCACCATAGTAATCAGGCACAGGATTACGAATAGAATGCAATCGAGCATCTGCGCGGTTCTTCTTGATGTATTCATGGAAGGTCTTGTCACGAACCTCCATCTCAGGCAACACTTTGCTGTTGGTCAACTTGAAGAGAGTATCGCCCAGCAAAGGTCCTAAAATCAACCCCAGAAAACCCTATGTTATGGCATAGACAATCAACAGCTATTCCAAAGAAAGCGTCTACAAAGACATTGGCTACTACTTTACAGTGCTTAACGTCAAAAGACCCAGTCCAGTCACAGGATCCAGTCCCAGATAGATTTCTGTAGGATCGACTTGCAGGTTCATACAGTAGGAACCCGTGGCGACAATAGGAAGAATTGTGCTAGGAGGATAAGCAACGAGCTCAAACATGCGACGCTTCTTGCGCAGCTTGAAGTAGTCGTTCCAGGTAGGAATCAATAGGTTTTTGGACTGGGGCTGTGTTGTATAGCCACTCTTTTGTAGAGGAACTGCATGTGTTCTTAATGAACCCAGGACAGGTCTGGACAGGTGGCGTCGAAGGGACTGAACTGCACCAAAGGACATGGCAAAAGAGAGAAGAAGAGGAGAAAATTTGAAAGAAGCAGTATTTTTATTTTATTTTCCAGTAACGATTTATTTGAAGGGATTGAAATAGCGATTGGACTGTTCTTGAAGTAAGGGGAAGATAGGTTATCAGTGGTCTTTACCGGATATTGTAATATACTTTTGCATAACAAAACTTAACAAGACACGCTTCATTCTTCTTCTTCAAATAGTTTACCTAAACTATGGGCTTCTATTATTTAGTCAAATAAGGCTCCAGAAATCACTAGGGAAGAGAAGGATGAGGAATAAACCAGAAGGCTTGAACCTTTTTTTGGTTCAGGGAGAATAGATAGAAAATACAATAATAAAGAATAGATAAATAGTCTTTGATATCATTGAATAGTATAAGTTAATATCTATCATAAGCTAATAGCTTTATGCCGTATGAAATTTAGGCAACCTTGCTCAATGTTAGCATATACTCTGTACTGTTAAAGAGGTCTTTCCAAATAAATGTAAGTGGTTTACTTTTCTGTACATTAGTCTGAGTCAGTAGTATTTTAAGCATGTAGCTCAAAGGATTGTACGGCTGGTTTATCTTACCAATTCTATGAAATAAGCTGCCATTTCTTGATATTATCACAATGTCTTTGTTTTCTGTTTGGTATCTATCATTATTTGGACAGTTAAGATGACTTTTGTGCAAATGAACTTATCCACAACATCTTGTATATCTATTTTAAAGATGGTTTACTCAAGAAAAGTTATTGTGTATATAATTAAGATTAACTTACTTCTTAAGAAAGTGTGCATACAGCCACACCCAATTGAGTTGAATACTTTTGAAGATAGATTTCAGGACGAAATATTTAGGATATGTTCAACATCAAATAAAACACTTCACATTTGATCTATAAGCTTAAGACTTAAGCATACCAAAGCCTAATATCTTTTATTTATTGAAAATAGAAAAGATAAATAATAATTAATACTTTGTATGGCCTCTCTTGGTATCAATGACTGTCTGATATCTGTCAGTCATACTTTGAACTCATTGTTATGCAAGTTCAACACTAATATTCTCATACTTCTTTGTAATTAGAACTTTCAAACTTTCTACATTGGTAATAGATACCCTTCATTCTTCAATCTGTCTTTCCAAGGTCCACCCTATGTGTTCAATTGGACTCAAGTCAGGGATTTATGTGAGTCAGTAATCAAAATGCCTAATCCGATATGCCTCTTTCTACCATCTAGCATAGCCCCCAGTAGAGCAGCTATCACACTTGCTTAGTCAAGTTATTTATCTTTGTTTTTTCAGTTAAAGCTAGTTTGTGATCTACATAAAAAGATACAAACCCTAGCTGCTTACAGTAGCTGATAATAGTGTTTCTACATACATCCACTTCAACAACTCAACACTTCCAATTCCAGCTGATTGTATGAGGCAGATGGACTCTTTCTAATGACCTTTTCCAGGTGTCCAAGATCCCTCTCATTCATTTATTATTATTATGGGTTTTCCATGACTCTCTAGATGTAAGAGCGATATATATTTATTGATGTTCCTGATGCTATTCTAACTATGGGCTTTTTCATCCCAATTACACTCACAATCACAGCCAATTTAAATACAGTCTTCAACAGACAATATATGTCTAATTATCTTTTATTTTTTGCCTTTTCACATTCTCCACAAATGTGAGTTTCTGAAAATCTATCTAACATAGTGTGTTAGTTTAATAATATTTGTAAAGAAAAAGAGCTTCATACAAAATAAAAGTCTTTTCCCCTTTTTATCATGTTTTCAGCAAGTATTAAATTCAATTGAGTGTGGCTGTGTATTATTCATTAGCCAACTAGTATATATCTCAGACGCTTTAACGAAGTTCACGGTGTTGAACAGAATATACACAGAGAAAAGGCATTGTTATAAGAAATGAAGGATATAGTGTATATTATTTATTTATTTTAGTATAAAAATGGTGTGTGATTTACAAGGACTGATATATATATATATATTTCTTTTAGTTAATTTATAATTGAAGCAATAACTATTATACATCTATATGTTTTGACTGTATAAATATATCAAAATATTAAAATATTAAAATATTAAAATACTGCCTCTACATTTTATATTCACTTGGAGAATAAAGAACATTGATACCCGATGTAGATTTTATACTACATTCTACTAAATATATATCTCCTGTATTTTTCAGAGAAGCCTCCATGTAAGTCATTTAAATAATTGTTTGCAAATATTAGCTAATTTGGCAGTGAATAAATTGATGCTCTAATTATGTGTTCTAACAATATAATTTATTTTAAAGTAATTTGTCAGGACGCTCAACAAATCTTAATTCATGAGGCATAGGACGGAAAGTCGAGCCATGGTTTATAGATGTCGTATAATCGGTATATACAGGATTATTATTGGAATCAAGCATTGGCTCAATTGTACAGCGTGACCAAAGATTGACATAAATATAAAAGAGTTCTGCCTCAACCTATTGAATAGTCAAATAAAATTATTTTGTTAAAAAGAATACTCAAATATTTCTTAAAGATATTACCAGAGAAATTCCAGGGCAAATGCGTCTTTATAGTGCCACACATCAACATTAGTAAATCAAAGATAAGTGATGTTATGCTGTTTATTTTTACCTTCCCCATCCAAAGTTGAATTGATCGCGCTCACTTGTGTTTCCATTTGCTGATGCAAACATTGTACTTTTGTTGTTCATAAATCGCTCTGGAATAAATTTATCTGGTTCGGAATAAACATCAGGATTTCGGTGCATAGTATACATATTGCTAAAAAGTAATGATCCTTTTTTGATCAGATAGTTATCAATTATGACTACATAAAATGAGAAAAGATGAGTCAGTTTCCTTTAGTATTAAGCATTTATCATATACTAACTATCTTTATCAACAACATGAGGAACACCAAGTATAGTAACTGGAAAACTGCGTAGCAATTCTCTTTGAACAGACAGTATATAGGGGAAATGTTCACGTTCTGAGAAATCTGCTAGTCGTCCATGTTTGGTGACAAATGTGTCTATCTCATCACAGATCTTTTTCTGGATTTCTGGATGGTGTGATAAGAAAAGGAAAGCCCACGAAATTGTTGTAGCAACAGTTTCTGTTCCAGCACTAATCATGTCATCTAAAAAATGAGTTTAGTCTCGTAGAATACTGAGAATATTTATGTAATTCAACCCACTCATAATCACAATCAAATCTTTTTCCTCGAATTGGGTCTTTTCATTCGATTCATATATCTTTTTGAAGGCTGAATTGGTGTCGCTCTCAAAGGCTTCTTTAAGTAACTTCTTCATGAGGGGGTCACGTGAATTACGAACCCATTCACTGTCTTTCTTATCTTTACCACGTATGTAGTCAATAAAAGATAAAGCAGGAATGCATGAGCCTATGTCTTCTTCAAGACTAGTCTTCTGTACAATAACACAAATATAATCCACAATCTCTTTGTATAATGGATCTTCAGGTGAATCCACACGCATCGTACAATATAATCGCAATACTATATTAAGAGAGGCGCAAGTAGCATAGTTAAATGGATTCACGCTCTTCTTTGACTTTGTTTGTGCCATCAATTCTTTTACAAGACATTCTGTCTCAAATAAGAGTACATCATTAGAATCATTCAAAGCTTTGGGTGATATGAAATTGGTAGCTATGATAAATTGTTAATACAGCTAAGAGCTTATGAGTTTTTTTCCCTTTACCAGCTGCTCTTGCGTCTGTCCATCTTTTTCCGTATTTAGCAAAAACAACGCCTCTAAAGTTCAAAGAGAAAGTAGAAATTAGATCTCTATAAACATCATAGATTTGTTGCATTTTACCTGCCATCATGACTGTTATATTTATTAGTAAATTTATTATGTGGACGTGAGGAAGTGCTGACCCCATTAGTTACAAATACTTTATGGGCAAGTCCTGGATCTGATATAATGATGAAATCTTGTACGCCCATCTTGATATGAATAATAGGCCCTGGAAGTGTATAAGTTAATCTATGCCAACATGAATAGAACACACTATTTACCCAATTCTTTATGCCATTCATGAAGTTTAAGTTCGAGAGATTTAACAAGGTGTGGTATATGGCCTAAAATACATGATGAATCTTTCAATAATTCATGGTATAGCTCTTACCAACAATTGGGTAGCTTCCTTTTGGCATTGGGATTGAGCCAAAGTCTTGGTTTTTGTTCTTTTTCATAATATGATAAACTGAATAGGCAGCAGTAACAAGAGCCACGGCACTCATCAGTGGTAGTTTTGAATCATTCAAGATTTCACTGATAACTTGAGGATTTGGGAGTGATAACAAGAATGAAGACATTTAATGAGACAAAGCAGAAAGAGCGAGACCTTTGTTAGATTTTATAAGTAAGTGAATGTTATGTGGTAATACAGAGGCATTTACCATTGAAGCTTGTGTGATCTCTTTACTATTACCACTACTATTATAATTATAATAAGACCCTAAAACAGAATATTTGTTCTTAGGTTCTATCGCTTTATGTTGTTCAGTTTTCTTCTCTAAACACAAAGTTTTACTTTTTGATGACCGATTGTACTGTATATGTCTCATCAAAAGTTATATTTATCCATTCTTTTGTTAGCAGTATAATATGTTCGTACACTATTGTTCAGAAACAAACAGGAACAAGAAGTGTATTTGGTAATAAAAAGAGTTATATTTCTCACAGTTCTATACTACAACATCTACAACTACTTATATACTTTGCAGACCATGTTAAAGTAATCCAATTTATACAGTAGCAATGTCTTTTGGAATATGTGGACTAAATTCTTCAACATTCCCAATACTATCTATGTATTACAGATCTTACACACACTGATAAACCTTTTTATTCAAAATAAGCCTTTTCTTGCATGAGAAAACATGTCCTACGCTTACCGCATGGAACCGTAGTACGACATTTGGTATTAAGATGTATGCCTGTTAGCATCTATTTATTACCATTTGCTTCTAGAAGTAAAGCACATCTGATCAATTACATCAAATAATTTACTAGATTCCAGTAAGCTACTAATAGCAGCCATACATCGGCTCACGACGGGAATTTTGCAACCTATGCTTTGCTTTGGGGAATTTTTGCCCTTTGGGTGTGTACATCAAGCCAATGTTTATCAGAACTGTATTGATATCTAATCTGGGATCCAGATTCCGAAGTAGCATTTTAGGGAACCCTATTTTCAGTTTCAAGTGTTGAGGAGGAAGTCCGTCTGTGTTGTCTATGGGGTTTAGCCAAAAGAAATTCAGGCAGTTCAAAGAGTAAACAAAGTCTTATGTTTATTTACTCTTTCACACTTGTTGTATACTTTTCTAATTTATAGTATCTACTAATTCTAAAAGAGATTCCTCTCTTGCTAAAGTATCGTCCTTTAGTTATACGCCTTGCTAATAACTCTTCTTCTATTGTGTGGTCTCTTTTAAGTGGTTTGTGTTTTTATTGATGGGGATGATTGATATTTCTATCTATGGAAAATGATTATCCGCTTGGATTTATGCTATTGAGATGTTCAACTGGAAGATCCACAGCTAATTCATCTGTAAGTGCTTTATCATTACTGTAAAAACTAAAAAAAAATCTCCAAAAGGAAATCTATGTATAATATAGTCACTGATATGTACAACATCAGAGCGTTTTGGTGTGAGTATAACTTTTGTAGCTATTTGGTCTCTTATGTATGATGGCAGTGTGTCATTTCCAGGATATAATATACTACCATGGATTGTATCTTCTAAGTTCTTCATGTCATGGTGTATCAACAACATATCATCAGTAACTCTGATCAGTTATGAGTTTCCTGCTGTCTGAACACTTCCATTGCCAGCATCAAAGAGGTGTCTTTGAAAACTACTGCAAGATGTTTGAAAGTATACTGTTTTCTGGTGATATGGCTTGCCCAATACGCATATTCACAACTGACTTGAATATTTTTATGAAATTCCATATGGGAAATTTGTCTATACACTGATCAACACCATCTATCTTACTTCCTTTGTGCACTACTGGGAGAACTTGGCGGAAATCACTACCAAAAGGTACGAATTCCAATGCAGACCGTTGTACTCTTATACTCGCGGGCTCTTTCGTGTAATCAATATCACCCCAAAAGAGCAAAATATAAATCGCAAAATTCAACATAAGTAACATTTATCCATCAGTAACAATCCCCGTCTACTCATATAGTACACAGTACACATTGGATACACTAGCTACGGATCCTGTCCAACCACCAACCATCAAGCAACCTCCTGTACCAGCAACTGTCAGCCCCTCTGTGTCTGAGGCCACCACTGCCATCACCAGTCCTAACTCAGACATTATAAAACCCAGATAACTTACCAAACGTACAGATAACTTACCAAATGTACTCGTGCAAATACCTACGAACATCAAATGACTGAGGTAGAAAAGCCTAATACCTTCACCCAGCAGCATGATGGCATTTCTGTCAGATATTCAGAGACAGATAGGAGCAATTGGACTCCGGATGCAGGAATTGGAAGCACAAGTCAAGGTCAAAGATGATCTTATTACATCTCTCTAAGCTTAGATCAATGCCAAGAGTGCAGAAAATGCACCCAAATCACCTCCCGCCCCTACTCCCGCCCTTATCCCAACAGTAAAACCCACAGCTGCCATAGAAAAGACTGCTGTCACTTATGCCAACATGGCTAAAAAGAACGCCTCCCCACCAAAGAAGACAGCAAAGACCAGAGCAGTGCTTAGAGCACAAACAGTTCGGGCCTTACAAGAGCCTACTGGGCCCTCAGTATACGACTTTGTATACTTGCCCTGTCGCCGCTACCTCAAGTACGGCCAGATCCGCAAGATGTTGGGATCACTGAAGATCCAACAGTCATGGATCATAGACATCCACTTCCCAGCAAGGGGTACAATTGCACTGCTTGTACACGGTAGCTTCAAGCAAGAACTCGAGGAGAAACTCGAGAAATCAAATATCAAGCCACAGGCAAGCTTTGATCCAGTAGCTGCAACGGTGATTGCAGACCCTAAGCTCCAGCAGGAGTCAGATAGCACCAAGGCTGTAATGGCCCAAAAACTCTTTGAGCAACGAGTGTCCAACACCTGTCTTCGTGTCCCCACTCATTTAGGGTACAGCATTGCTCGCCACTTTGGCTCAAGCATTGCCACACCCCGTCTATCCACCATTGCCTTTGAGAAGCTCCTGGCAGACCTCAAGGCCAAGGCCACAGTCACCAGTCCTCCCTCCACCCTTGAAAAAGAACTCCTCCAGGCATTTGGGTCTGACTCAGGCATGGAAGGAGTCGAGGAGACAATCAACACACTCAATAAGACTTATAAATAGACCAATCTTTGGTCTATTGAGAAGCTTATGGGATTAGTCCCAAACTAATGTCTATGTCTGCATTGTTATTTACTCTCATCTCTCATATTTCTCTTCATTTTTTTCCTCATTTCAAGGTTTTATGTACTCTTATCTTTCTGTTTCTTTTTTCCTTGAATTTATTCTTCCCATTATTATATTTGAGGTGTTTATATGTTTATTCTTATTTTTCAAAAGTTCTCATAGGGTAGCGAACATGCCCAATGCGCGAATAGCAACCAACACCTAAAAATAAAAAATACTTTGAACTGTACTCTTATACTATCTCCAAAAGATCAATCCACTACATTAAATCCACTACAACTTATCATAAATGCCTTATTTCATACCATTGATCTTGTAACCGTTTTTTATACAATTTGAAAATTGCTAACTTCTTGTTTTTAGTGTATAAGACCTAAGGTAACAGTATCATGTACAGTCCCATCTAATAGATGACTAAACAAAAAGTCAATTTATTTATTTATTTTTATTTGAAGAATAAAGGCATATCTATCAGTCTAGAATGTTCATAATAAACTATTCACAGAATAACACAAGATTTGAAGTATTTGTTCTTTAGATAATTATCTACATCCTCATTATAAATATATTGCTTAGCACTTTGTAGCAAAGTCTTTATTCTTTATCACAGTGTAGCACCTCCTTGGCATGCTATCCACTAAATTTTCTAGAAATTCATTTGGTATCTTCTCCTATTCACTACACAAGCATTATTCAAGCTGTTTTTCATTGGTTATGCTTGTGAATAGATGTCATATCAGGTTTTCTTGATGGTGAGCATGAAAACCCCCCACGAATTCATTCATGTATTTTGGAAATGTGCTACGACAAATATTCATGCCTGCATTATTCATATTTTTCAAATGATATACAATTGTTTGTATAGGGTTTCTGCGAATAGACAAAAGTATTTCCAGTTTTGAAGTAGATGACACCTTCTCAGGTCTTTCTATACGAATTTTGAGTTGAGTTGTGCTTTTGTTTTTATACAGTAGGACGATCCTGCCCACTGTGCTCTTTGGGATGTCAAGATTGTCAGCAATCTCTTGATAAGTAGCTTGTCTTTTTCATTGTCCTGTGTTTTGACCTCTAATAAACATAGCATGATCTCTTCTTTTGATGAGACTATCTTCATGTTCTTGGATAAGAGTATACTTATTTATATTGCTTAAGATCATTTTCTGAATAAGTTAGAAAAGAAAAGAAAAAGGCCTCTTTTATTTTTGAAGAATAAAAAATAGAAATTGGTTTGCCGTCTATTCATTTATTACATGAAACTATATATTAAACAGTATGTCTCTTCTCAGTGTGTCTTGGTTATTCAGTATGAAATTCAGGCAACCTTGCTCAATGTTAGCCTATACTCTATACTGATAAAAGGGCTTTCCATTAGTCTGAGACAGTAGTGTTTTAGTGTGTTTATCTTGACATCTTAGTCATTGACTAAGCAGATATTTATAGTCCAACCTAAATGTCCTGTAGGAAAAAGAAGTACTTAGTTCATAGAATTATATGACTGATTTGTCTCACTAATTCCTTACAATAAGCCGACATTATTATTTGGATAGTTACAACGACTTTTGTGCAAATGACCCTATCCACAACATCTTGTATATCTATTTTGAGGATGGTTTACTCAATAAAAGTTATTGTGAATATAATTAAGATTAACACGTTCAAGAAAGTGTGTAGAGTATCAAACTGATCAAGACATCCTTCCAGAATTCTATTAGTCAATCAGAAGGGTGTATTCACCTTTTCATTTTCATTCTCATTTTTATTTCAAAAGAATGAAAGATATTTATTGTAAGGGACCACTGGAAACAGATAGTCAGATGGTACTACGTGTTGTACGTATAAGATAGAAGATAGTGTAGAGTATAGTTTGATAGCAGATATCAGAATGTATATTTTATTATGACAATTGGATATGTATTTATACTGATATTTCTAAGCTACTATGCAATTTCTAAATGATGAATACTAAGTGATTAACGAGTGTATGATTCATATAATAGAGAAAGAGTGATAGTGTGATAAATGTGTAGTGTGATAAACATAGTCATCAAATTCATAATAAGCAACTGAATGATTATTATTTTCATATATCTATGGATAAAGTGTATTCTACACACCAGGAGATTTTTCTGGCCTTTAAGCGGTGTATCACCTTCCTTTCTGGATGATAAAAGTTTGCCCTTTTATGGAACTGTGTCTAAAATCAAAGGTTTGCAAGTATAAAAAACTTCTTTCCTTTTGTGGATACCTCAATATCAAATTGTATTATCAATAAAATATATTGTTTATGAATAAAATTGTTTGTGAATAAAATTGTTTATTGTAATAATATAGCTAAAAATACTGTAGCTAAAAATATACTATTACTATAGCTACTGCTGTTCTAGGTATATTCCCTTCATAGCAATAGAATCCGTACCCTAAAATCCTTATGCTTTATCCTTGGGAGATAGATAACTATGCTCAGGAGTATACCCTAGACAGCCTAGACACCTTAGACAGTATGGAAGGAAGAAAAGACCACCCGGGACTAACTTGAGAAAGAGTCTTAACTTGCCTAATAACAGAAGGGTTTATTAGTAATAATTCAATAAGAGAGATAGTATGCTTACCTTGTACTTAATACTTGTCTTGAGAATAATAAGCCATGTTTTATCTATTAGAAGAAGAGTTAGTACTATGTCTTGTATATTGCAATGAGCTCAAGCCCAGATGATGACATTGCTTACCTTTTCCACTTCTAAAATAGCCTCTAATAGTATCTACAACTTCTCTCTATTATTTCTCTTTGTTAATAATAGCACATTGCCTTGCTCAGTTATGCTCATCTTGACAAACACTTAGGTGTTAAGTTGTATGTGAAGTGTGAGAAATAACAAAAGAAGAGGAATATCAAAACAAATAATAATCTTTCTTTCTCTATTCTGGTAATGTATACACTAGCCTCCATTCATAAGATTCACAAGTCAAATCTACGTCAAATTTATAAGTCAAACAATTCACACTCTATTTGCCTTGAGCCTAAGAGACAGTATTAGAAACAATAACCTGTTATCATTAAGTACTATTGTTAATAACAGTTACAATAAGATAGTTGTTGAAGTGATTATGAATATTGAGTCAATAAATGAATACGATGTTCTTAATATAAGTGAGTTTGGTTCTCTTTTCTGGACAATGACCACTAAAGTTAATTATGTCTTATAATACATTTTTCTTAAGCAGTGTTATGTTGCAAATACTATTGGCTTATAGTTAACACATGTTAAACATTAAATACAGTGATTGAATTGCAATGTCAGGTTTACTTCTTCCTTTTATCCAACTTTATAGTGTTTAATTACACAGTCCATAGTCAATGCCAAGACAGACAGACAGTGAAAATGTTCTTTTCAAATACATTATCCAACCAAAGAAATAATATAAATTCATTGTTCATGTATTTACTTATATATCCCAAAAATATTCTGTTGCTATGAGACAAGAGACACATAGGACCTCGTAAGGCTGGTCACTCACACAGAGATTGACAGAAAAAAGAAGGGTGTGAGCTGACAGAAGGCAAACTGGTGGCTGTAATAATAATGGCACCATGCGAGAATACAGAAAGAAAACAAGTCGAGAACAAGAAGCAGTCAGCTGTCCAAGTCCTTAAAGCCTATCTTGTTTATACTTTAGGAAGCTGTTTGGATTAAAGTCTATTTTATTAAAGATGTAGATGACTACACTTTTATATTAGTTTGCTATTTATTTTTTTACTATTTATTTCTCTAATTTGCTATTCTCAAGCAATAGATATGGTCTTCATAGAATATTCAGGCAGACTGGGAAGGATAACTGTCCTGTTCTATAGTGTGTATAATTTTGGTTCTGTATTTTAAGGCCATAGAATTCCAGGAAGTGATTTTGTTGTAAGAAGGGTTTCTCTCTTCCCTTGAAACATACATAGGACAAGAGGAGGGAATCCATCTCTAAATTTACTGAAATGTTATTGTTGTATAGCTTTGATCATTATAGCTTAAAAAGATATGTATATAAGTAGCCTCAATATCTATACTATGTAACTTTGAGTAGTATATCCTTTATTCTGCAATAAAAGGCACTGTGGTTATCAACAGGACCACCGGAGAGATAAATGTATAGATATTGGGTCTCTAGCAAGGACAACGAAATGGAGTATTGGATACAAAGGCTGGTCTAGGGAAATCAAAGAGGGTACATGAACAGGAACACAACACACGATTTGAGCACAACTGGTAACTAGGCAACTGTTCTTTAACGAATTCTTTTCTTTTTAGATGTTGTTGTAGTCTGCATTACTTTGGTAGTTCTGATTAAGCAAATGACTTGTAAAATTTCGTTTTGTTCTCTTCTGTTCGGATATTAATACCTGCTAATTACACTGTCTGTTGTTCTTCATAACTTCTACCCTCTTTAACTTGTTTGCCTTTGTCTGGCATATAAACCAACAGTTGTGATCTGGTGAGTGTTTGTGTATGTTTATTGTGTCTGACATGTTAGTCAGTTTCTATTTTATATTCTTTTACTATAATAAACCCAGTGAATCCGTTAAAAAGGCAAAGGCAAGAAGGTGCCAGTGCAAGGGTAATATGACATACATAGAGAGTATGTAGACACATCTTGAACTAATCATTTTTACTGTTTTATTATTAAGGGGTATTGGCACCTAAAAGGATTGGAGTATGGTCCTACCAAACTGCCTGTAATTGCTTATGGCACAGGAATAAAGGTAAAAGATGCTGCCAAGTTTAAAGGTCATCGTATTAGTTTGACAAGAATATTATATCAATCACTGAAAAAGAGACAAAAGATGGTGATCTTCTTCTGGTTGATGTCGATGAGTTCTTTACATCGAGGGTAAGCATGATTGACCTCTCACTCAATATAAAATGCTCTTCTAACAGTTACTCTGTTTTCTTTTTTTGTTCTCAAGATCTGCCATACTTGCAACACAAATATCCTCACTGAGGTATTAGTGAATTTCAACAATATCCGCGCTTGCCAAAGTTGCGGAATTGTTTAGAACAGAGATGTGAATGCATCAAAGGGTATCTATACAGTCACATAAGAATAGATACTCTTTGATGCATTCATATTATATATTGCCACATCGAAAGTGGTTTCCTTCGGGATTTAGATATTTACAGGTAAATCAACATAATAATCTTTATTTAAGAACTAACATGAATACATAATTTATTTTTGCTCCTTTTCAAATCGATGTCATTTTTAAACAATTGTAGTTTGACTATTTCCTTTTATATCCCAAAGACCTCCTGGTGTGTAAAGGAATGATGGCAATAAATCATAACTCATAACTCATAAATCATAAATCATAACTCATAAATCATAAATCATAACTCATAAATCATAAATCATAACTCATAAATCATAACTCATAAATCATAAATCATAACTCATAAATCATAAATCATAACTCATAACTCATAACTCATAACCAACAACTAAGAAACCACTTTGAGAATGGCTGTATACTTTCACTTGATGTGACTTGTATGCTTATTGGACTCTCTTTTATTTCTCTTTCTTTTCCTTTCAGCAAGTGACGCAAGAAATTATACTTGCATTAAAACAAGGTGTAAATAGAGACTCAGAGAAAAGAGACCCTTGTTCTTCTTCTGCTCCCACTAGACCACTCTACTTATTGAACAGCTTTGGCAGACCTCTTCTCCTCATCTTTTGGCAGAGGCCATTTCCTTTGATTGCACTGCAATTCTCCTTAAAGAGACATAGTCTGTTCTCTTATTTTATTGATATACACTGTCTTTAGTATAGGACCATCGACTACTGGCTAGTCATCTTCCTTAGCAGCCTCCTCTTTCTCCTCTCTGTTAATTAGTTCTGTTCCTTTATTATTTATTATTCTCTTTAAAGTAAACAACAACAACGACATTTACCTGTATACATACACATACTAGCACTGGTGTGACAGCATCTCTTCTGCGGTTTGTGCTCTGTAGAAAGCCATTGAAACACTATTTCTGCTTCAGTGGTCATGGTGCGTACGGATGAAGCAGTGGACTCAAAAAACCAACCTGAATACCTGTTCTCTGACTCCACAGACAGACAGAAGCGGTTATCTCATCATCGTGTGCCCAGTCCAGCTTATGTGTTTGCTCCCAGCTGGATACTTCCTTCTAACACTAAGCTAAAGGCAGCCCAGTCTCTTGCCTTTTCTACTTTTGCTAAGGAAGAATCTACACAAAGACCCACTCCTCATTCATCACAAAGGAAAGATCATCCTGGTAATGTAGAGACTGATAGACATTGATAGACACCGCTAGACTATATATTGAACTCTTGGGACTGTATAGGATGGAAGGACATTAGTAATAGTATCAATACAGTAGATCCTACAAGCACCTCCATGCCACACTCTACGCCTTCTTCCACTTCCTCCTCTTTCTCTTCTCATGGACAAGTCACCAGGCAGAAGAACCCAACCATACATCCTCCTACTGAGGAATTCCCCACCCTCGTCCAGTCCAACCCTCCTACATCATCATCATCACCAATAGCAACAGCAACAGCAACAGCAATACTATCAACAGCAACTACCACCTGTTCTGCCTGGGGGAAACTACACTTGAGCAAACATGTCCTTACACCACCCACTCATACAGATACAGTGGAAACACCACCTT